>BDJD01007788.1:50482-77600 GCA_002564525.1 Rosa multiflora
AATTTACAATTGCAAGCTGGAAAACATGTAGTATTTGTATTCTTTCTGATGACATTAAATTTTCAGCCTAGGAGGTTTTACTGCTTTGGTTGCAGCAGTTGGATTGCCTGAGCAAGTAGTTGGAGTTGCACTATTGAATTCAGCAGGACAGTTTGGAAATGCAAATAGTGAACCTGAGAAGTCTGACGAGGAAACAGTCCTACAGAAGTTCATCATAAAGCCACTGAAGGAAGTTTTCCAGCGAGTAGTACTTGGATTTTTATTCTGGCAAGCAAAGCAGCCCGCTCGCATTGAATCCGTTTTAAAGAGTGTAAGTTCCTTGTAGTCTTGAGTATATTATCCAGCTTAGTGCCTTAGTTTAAATAATAAAATTAATAAATGGGCTGCTTACCAAGCCTGAAGTTTAGCTCACAGTAATGAGTCCAGCTTCATCCCAATCCCCAGTTCCTATGCAGCTTCATCGCGATCCCTAGTTCCTATGATATTGCCAGTTGATAATTTACTGCCTCATGTAATCTATTTGCCCTCAAAATCCTTCATAAAATTTTATGAAATCGTATGTCTAAATTACTTATTTTCTCCAACACAGGTGTACAAAAATACCTCCAATGTGGATGACTATCTGGTAGAATCCATAACAATGCCAGCAGCTGACCCCAATGCCAGAGAAGTCTACTACAGGTATGTGAAGATCTCTCTCCAACATGCATGTCATGTTCTTCTCCGCATGAAATCAGATGGTCCGACTAAGAATGAAGAAGATAGCGAAATCCTGAAAATTTGTTCATAAACTTTGTCTAGCAAAAGTGGCGTCTGATAACTTTCTATTTCTGATGCTCTTTTTTTTCTCTTTGTGCAGAATGATGACGCGGTTCATGTCAAACCAGACCAAGTATACTCTTGACAGTATCCTAAGCAAGATGTCTTGCCCATTGTTGTTGCTCTGGGGTGACTTGGACCCATGGGTAGGTCCTGCCAAGGCTAACAGAATCAAAGAGTTCTATCCAAATTCAACTTTGGTAAATTTGCAGGCTGGCCACTGTCCACACGATGAAGTTCCAGAGCTTGTAAACAAGGCTTTATTAGAATGGCTCTCAACTTCGACAGCTGAGGCCTCTCTCCAAACAGTTTGAACACAATACAAGTTTCTTAGCTGCTTAGCAATGCCTCTCATACTTGATCTGAGGTTATACTTGTAATACACTTGTAAATCCATTTATCAAAGTACTACTTGAGTCATCTTACCTGCCTTCTATAAATTTGTTCTTTCTTCATTGAACTCATAGGATATCTTGTCTAGACGCCACGGCATTTGTCCAGGATAGACTAATCCAAATGATATGCTGTCATGGCGCGATGCTATGCCGAGCAGTGATTCCGTTCTATGTTACTATCTTTACCAGAGGAAAGATAAGACACAGACGAATCCTTAGAAGTTACAGGAAAAACAAAGACTTTTGTTTTTTACCCCCTTTATTTAGCTGTATATTTGACATTCCCAGCAGGCCAGCATATCCAACATTGTTACCTTCACCAATATCTCTTCTTCGTAAGCATCGCTGCTTCACGTTTTAAGCACCTCCCTCCTAAATGAATGCCTACATCAATAGCCCTTTTGTTAGTTATCCTTTTCCTTGTAGTTGTTCTTGTTGTTTTCTATATAATAGAATATTCTCAGGTTTTCAAATGGTCCAAACCGTAAAGTTCTTGTCTCTATGAATATTTGGAGTATTGAAATCCAAAACTTCAGCTTCAACTCTTTGATTCTGGCCTTGTTATGTCTTCCATTCCATCTTAAAATCAGCCGATAGCTATAGTATTCGCCTGGATTTGTTGTAAGCTCTGGCGCTTGGTAAAAATGGAGAATAACTTTTCAAGGCATAGCAGAACTTCTCAGACCTCACTGAAGACCCGGCGCAGTGGTTATGAACCATCTGACAACGAGACTGATTTCCTAGAAACGCCGTGGCATGGCCACAATAGGAAGATCAGTGGAGGCTTAGAATCTGAGGTGACAAAAGCTGCAGGGTTGGAGTTGGCAAGAAACATTAGCCCTTTCAAACATAGCCGGAGGCACTCTTCCAGGTTTGAATATGATGCTTCTTCTGCAAGAAATGATGCAGTAGTAAGCCCGGTCCGAAGAAGAACCAGCAGTAAGTCACCATACAAGCAAAGAAGAGAAGATGGTACTGTTTGTTCACCAATAGCAGGTGTTGAAACTCGCAGAAATATCAGTCCCTTGTCAAAAGCTGAGCGCAGAAGACGTGCTTCTCCTTTGAAACCAGAAAAAGAAGGGCATGATGTGAATGATGCTGATCAAATTGTGAACTCAAACAGGAAACAAAGCCAAAGAAGGCCCGGTAGAGACCCCCAAAGCAGAAGATCATCTACTGCCCCGAGAGTTCGAGCAAGATCAGAAGTAGAAAAAAAAGGCAACTATAGTGCAACACCAACTAAAGGTGAAAGAACACCATCACCATTGTCAAAGGCCCTGGTATTAACAACATCAACTGCAAGGGAGAGAACACCATCACCATTGTCAAAGGCCCCGGTATTAACAACACCAACTGCAAGGGAGAGATCACCATCCCCAATCTCAAAAGGGTTGATCCAGCAACAAAGACAACACACAAAATCGCCGTCTGTTGGTGAGATCAATGAGATGATTGCCAATGCAAAGCTTGCTAGAACTCCTTTGGAGGCTAATTCTCCATTAGCTTTCGGAAGTTCAGAGTCTTTTGCACCAGGTGATATCTTCTTCTCTCGTGAGTGCAAAATCTTGGCACTGCCCAAAACTGTCAATCCCATACCAAAACCAAAGAATGGTAGTGGTTTTGAGAACCGCTTAATTAGTCCTAATGTCAAAATGGTTACCCCAAGAGGAAATGGTTTCGATCAGAATGCTCGAGGGACTCAATTAAGCTATAATTTGTCACAGACAACCACAACAACATCAAGCTCAGCATTGAGCAGGCAAAGCAGTAAGATGAGTGGTACAAGTGGGAGCACAACTGCGAGTGCCAAGAAATTCACAGCAAATAGAAAGAAAAGTGAGAGTCACTCACTGTTTGCTTGTATGAGAAAGGGAGGGTCTTGTCGGAAAACAAAATCACCTGAGCATTCTCCTGTTTTCAATGAAGCTTCATTTATACAAAAGGCATTTGTGGATGAAAGTTTAAGGCAGTTTTGGGCTGATAACCATCGACCGGCTTCGTTGAATGGATTCACTTGCCACATGCAAGAAGCTCAACTTCTCAAGGATCTGGTGAGTTATGTGAATATATAATATGTTCCCTCATGCATATGTTTTCCTTGGTAGTTTCTTACTTCTATTTATTGAACTTTGCAGGTAATTGACAATAAGTTTCCCCACATTTTGTTATCCGGACCATCTGGTTCTGGGAAAAAAGCTCTAACAATGGCTTTCCTAAGAGAGATATATGGTGATGCAAGCTGGGAAGTATGTTTGGTTCCTTCTAATGCAATAAAGATGAATTAATGTTTGTTTTTCCTTGAATATTGGCTGAATTGATCTTCTATGTGACCTTATTTTTTTGCAGATATCTCATGATTTAAGATACTTCCAGATTCAGGTACTCTGTACTCGAATAGATACTGAACTGAAGAACAAAATATCAACATTGCAAGTTTGAAATATTAGTTAAGCCTTAGATTTTGTAAGTTGTTCCTAGGAAATTATGAGTATTACTTATATGAAATATAATAGCATGACTGAGTGAGTAACCAAATCTTCTCCATCATTTGAAGGAGCTATGTGAAAGTTTTCTAGTTCAACTTAATTTGGGGCACATTACCATCAAAATTGCAATAGTATACCTATTCAGAATTTTCAGGTGTCACTTACATAACCTGATACTGGACCTCATTTTGTTATCTAATGCTGGCAGGAACAAATGCCGATGCAAGTAATGGTTCCATTGACATCCAGTGCTCACCATATAGAGCTTAATGTCCGCGTTGAAGCAAATGCTAGATATGCATTGATGGGTTTAGTGAAGGAAATCAACAGTGAGAATGACATTGCTCCTGAAATCAGCACTATTAATCTCAAGGGAAATCATAAAGGTTCATTCTCTCCCATACATGCGTAATCCCCTTTAAAACACTTGGATTTATTTATCGAGAGCTAACATAGTTCTTTTTCATTTCAGTGCTAGTTCTCTACGATGTTGACCGAGCAGCAGAACATATTCAGCATTTGATCAAATGGGTGATGGACTGTTACTCAGAAGCTTGTAAACTCATTCTCTGCTGTGAAAATGATGAAGACATCGTTGAATCAGTGAAAAACCGGTGCACAGTTATCAAGCTTGATGCTCCTGTGACTGAAGAAGTAAAGTATTACATTTTAGCAACTATGTCCGAGTTCTGACTCTTTCTTTTACCACTAACACACTTCAATTTGCAGATTACGGAAGTTCTTGCTCAGATAGCAAGGAAGGAAAACTTTGATCTACCTATGAACTTTGCTGATAAGATTGCTAACAAATCTAAGCAGAACCTGAGAAAAGCAATCATGGGCCTTGAAGCAACCAAAGCACACAAGTAAGATCTTAGTGAAAGAACAGTGTCGAGAAACTTAACTTCATTGTATATTCTCTTACCTAGGGTTGTACTACCCATGTAGCTATCCTTTTGTAGATAACCAACCAATTCCAATTGGATGGGAAGAGGTACTAGTTGAAGTTGCTGCAGAAATCCTAGCTGACCCGTCACCAAAGAGGTAATAGTTTTATTGCCTATGCTAATTGATTTCTGTGAAGCCTAAAAGGGCGCTACACATCAATCAACAATTCATAGTAGCTGACGGTCATGTAGAAAACTTACATTAGCCATTCATGTTCTAAACATATATTTGTCAGGTTATTTTTCATCCGGGGAAAGTTTCAAAAGCTTCTTGTGGGTTTTGTACATCCGAAACTGATTCTACTGGTAATGCATCAAACCCTCTATTGTTCATCTGCTTGTTCCCCATTTCAATTTTGTAAGGCCATTTTGTAGTAAGAGTAGCACTTTTCCGACATGCAGAAGCTGGTAGAACAGTTCCTTAAAGCAATGGATGGGAGTTCTAAAAGGGACCTATATTATTGGCATGCTTACTATGTAAGTTCTCTCCCTCGTAATTAATTTACCTTGCTGAAAATGGGAACCTAAATTAAACTTGCCTTCACAGGAGAAAAGACTCCCAGCAGGAGCAAGTGCTTTACTAAAACTAGAAGGTAACATACACAGACCACTAAAGTACATCCTATTTCAACACATCTATGCTTAATTATGAATTTTTATGCAGAATTTGTGGCCAAGTTCATGAGCATATACCGAAAGAGTGCCAACAGTCGTCAGTATGTGTAGTGTATACAGCCTCATTGAGAGGCAACAATCAAAAATTTCCTACCACCTTTATAGGTAGTAGGTCTTTGTCAAGATTGTCTTGCTGCAGCTAATACTGAAAGTCAGAATGAGAGACAAATTCCCCTGAAGCTTTTTCCTAGGGTAATGATTCAGATATAGCACAAAAACAGATGTTCTCTTGTTTACCCTAAAACAAATAAATAATAGCCTACTCATTCTCCGTTTGGTTTGTAAATCTTTCTCATAAAATGAACAATAAACAGCAGGTGAAATAATATTCAGTAATCAGTATGCAAGAATGAAAACACATCAAGACCAGTCCATTTCTTCTAACTTCTAAGCTAGAGAATCTAACCCATTTTACAAATGCACTAAAAATATAACCTTCAAAAGTATATTTTAAAGCCAAAGTTATCAATTTGCTTTAGCACAAGGTCCACAAATCGGCAGCATTTTTCTTGGCTTTGTGTTTATAGTTGTACAAATGCCACTCATATTCAGGTTCTTCTTTCCGGTGTACCTCTGTCAAAAAAATGGAGATAGCAGCAGCTTCAATTAATACTGAGGATGAATAACCTGCACAAATGGGAAGAAAGCAATACCATATGCTTACCCGCTTTCCGATATCAAATGGGAAATATTTGGATCTTTCATTTCATTGTGAGGACAAATAGGAAATCCAGGAGCATAACAATATTGGCCAGAGAACAGGTAAATGCAATCCAACATAGAAGTAAATGTCATGATAATGCAACAATAAACGCCTTTGTGATGGAATACCTGAAATAAAAAAGAAACAGTTGGTCAATATTTATACATCAGTACACTCAGATTGGCCTGTAAGTAAATAGGACAGGACACTTGTGTCCCCTTGAAAAGCAATGGTTACCTCAGGACAGAAAATCTACACTCCCTAATTCATCAAAGGAATACTGGTTAAGCATATTGTAATGTGTGCCAATTCTACAGTTCTTCAAGTCTGCACGTTTCGAAACCAGTTTCACTGGCTTTTGCTTCAACTGGTTGTTCAACGTCAATCAACATATTCCCACAAGGAGAAACCTTTTGCTGAATTCAGTCATTTTTTGGTTCAACTCTTGTACACCTTACTCATATATCAAATGGACCCCACACTCCTTCACCTTCAGACCTGGCCCTCTGGTTTTAAATAAGAACCCAAGCTGACTGCAACTGCTATCCCACCATTCTGCAGCAAAGTATTTATCGCGGGATACATAGAATGTCCAAAGGTGATCTGACTTAACCTGGCAAAATTGTTCACTAAAGCGAAATGCAGGCTGTTTGCCATATATTTGTTTTAACTCGAACCCATTTAGGGCCATGCAACATACAAGATGGTGTGTAGCATTGAAAGTCTTGAATTGATGCTGGCCAAGTACATCAACTCCACGGTGCTCATCGAGTACAAAAACAGCACAAAAAGCAAACCCCATAAACTTACTGTTACTCCAAAATGGAGGTAACTGTACACTTAATGAACTCCCAACACTTTGATGATCGAACCACTCAGGAATTTTACTTCCAGGAATTACAATTTGAAAAGTTTCCCTTGCATTCGAGATAACCTATACCATAAGAAATAGGATGTACATTATTGATTGAGAGAGAGAGAGAGAGAGAGAGAGAGAGAGAGAGAGACAGACAGACAAACAGACAGACAGAATACCTGAGGAATGAATGTCTTCAGCATTTCAAATGCTATGTTACTGCAGCCTTGATTGTCATTTAGTCTGAAGCAATTGATGAAAGTGAAATATGATTTCTCCAATCTATTGAAATTGGATGCATCAAACAGCATGTCCAGTGATGAACAGCCATCTGCCCTTACATCCAATTTACTATTTGATGGAAGCTCTGACAACTCTTTAAGTCTCTTGCAATTCTCCAAGTTAAGGTTTTCAAGCTTAAGAAACGATTTGATGCTTGAAGGAAGCTTAACAAAATCATTTCCACTCAGATTCAATGCCACCAATGAGGGAAAGCAGCCAAAGTTGTTGGGAAATGCTCCATCACCGAGATTGCAATTGCTTATGTTTAGGTCTGTTAAATTACAGAGACCAGATAAATGCAACTGCATACTCATTGGTTCTGTATTGACTCTTTGCATTGATCTAGAAGGGAAGGACCATGGGAAATGCTCCCGGACCACTTCAAAACAATGGCTTAAACTATCTTTCCATGATGGCAACTCTGCTACAGCAGTTCTACTTGCACCATTTCCCTCCATATACTCCGTCTCCCTTACACTACCCTGATGTTCGCCAAGTTTCAAGCATCCGGAAAGACTTAGATTTTGGAAGGACTTCAATCCATTAATAGTGTGAGGAGGAGAAACAAGATTTTTGCAGTTGCTTAAATCCAAGGAAACAAGGCCACTTAAGCGCTCAATTGAATTAGGCAGCGTTTCAATGGCAGTCTTGTCAAGAGTAAGCACCAACAAACGTTCCATATTTCCAACAAACTCAGGGATCTTCTTAAGACTTGAGCAGTTTGAAAGAATTAGAGTTTCGAGAGATTCCATTTCAATTCTCTCTGGCAGACTCTTGAGACTTTCACAATCTTTAAGATTCAATAGAATAAGCTTTTTGAGAACTCCAAGGGATGGATGAATTCTAACCAACTTTTTACATCCTTCAAGATCTAATCGTTCAAGATTTTGAACGCCTGTGAAGTCTGGGGTCTCACAAAGGCTTTCAGAATGGCAGAGTTTGATGAACTTCAACTTGTCAAAGTTCTGTTCAGTACATGTATATTAAACAAAATGAAATCAGTAAGCTGCGAAGCAAACAGACAATTTTCTTTACACAAATGAACAAATAATACTAGTCTATTAACTAACAGTCATACCTTTGCTCCTTGCCAAAGCTGTTCAATGTTGCTGTGGCACAAGTTAAGTTCAATGAGTTCATCTGATTCAAAATCTTGTGGGAGAAACCTTAAAGGGTATCTAATCCATTCGAGGAGTTTCAACGAATTAGAGAGACAAGTGAGACCTTTAGGAAGGTCCACATTTCGAATTTGGAGGAAACTAAGTTGAGACAAATTTGAAAAGGCTTCCGGTTTCCATTGGGCAACTTCTAATTTAGGCAAGTCCATCACCATGCCTTGAACTGCTTCTGTTCCCTGATTACGAAAGAAAATACCACAGTAAAGAAATAATACCATTGGACCTATACAGGTCAGATGAATGAAACGAATCTGCCTATCTATGCTTATTCTAGATAAATGAACTCTTTACCTTATCTTTCTTCAGCACAATGTGGATGTCTTCATGAGACCATAATCTACTACGTTTGCCTGGATTATTAGGAGACTCTTGGCGAACTATTTCCCAGCCCATTTCCTGTAGCAAATCATGCATCGATACTTTGTCGTTGGAAATAGTAACGAGAGATTTGTCAACAAGAACACTTAACCCAATGACAGGGGAAAGCTGACAATAGTCTAGTATTTGTATTACACGATCCCTGGGCTTCCCCTTATAAAAGCATGCAACATGTAGGAATATTTCCTTTTCTGTTTCCCCTAGTCCATCAAAACTTATCTGAAGCACATTGATAATACTTCTTTCCGGTTTATTCTTTAGCCTATCAATGGCACTTACCCATTCTCCCATGCTTCTACCGCATAGAAAGGAACCAATGACCTGAAGAGCTAAAGGCAGCCGGCGGGCATAATTTAAAATATGGTGACACAGGTGCCGATAATCTTCAGGCGGTTGGCTCTTCTTAAAAGCCTTCAAACATAAAAGTTTAAGAGATTCACCATATAGTAATCCAGTTGCCTCATATATACTATCAACACTATCACCATATGCCTTCAACAAATGAACATCTGTGGTGGTTATGATAATTCTACTCCTCGGGCCAAACCAGTCATGACATCCAGCCAAATTTTCCAATTGTGTTAGATCATCCACATCATCAATGACAACAAGTACTCTTCGCCTGCATAACCGTTTTTTTATCAGAGCAGCTCCTGCATACTCATCCTCTATTCCAATTTCTGTAGACAGCATTCTGGAAAGAAGTTCTTCTTGTAAAGAAACTAGACCATCCTTTTTGGACCTTTCTCTAACATTGGAAAGAAAGCAGCTACTTTCAAAATCATCACGAATATGGTGATAAACAGCTCGCGCAACAGTTGTCTTACCTATACCCCGCATCCCATGGATTCCTATGATACGTACGTCAAGAAAACGTGGACATACATAATTATGTGCTAAATCATGAACGCGGGATTCCATTCCTACCATGCCCTTGTGTACATTTGCAGATGATGTAATCAATTTCTTTATTTCTTCACATATAAGACCTATATTCGGCGACTTATTCCCACTGAGAAGAAGAAAAAGTGAAATAAAATGTTGTGTTAGCATGAATCATGAATTAATTGTAACAAAAAAAAAAATGCAGAAAACATATCAAAGTGTAAAGCAGATAATACCAGTACCTGGTGTCCGTAGCCCATGCAGACAGAAGATCCATATCGAGTATATTCGGTGACATATTCTCACTGAGAAGAAGAAAAAGTGAAATAAAATGTTCTGTTAGAATGAATGATGAATTAATTGTTAAAAAAAAAAAAAAACATATCAGAGTGTAAAGGAGATAATACGGGTACTCGGACTTCATAGCAGACATGCAGCACAGCTGTGTCAAAGCATCCCTCCACTTCTGTTTGTCCCTATTCTCCCGATAAACTTCTTCATGTTCCCTTACTTCCGGTTTCAAAATCGGATCTCCCCTTAGTTCCCATAATTCAGGCATATGCACTGAGTAGAAGATTGGTATGATTGCTAGCTTCATGTTATATTTGCACTGAAAAATTTTCAAAAGCTCATCCAAGCAGCACGATGAAGAAGCATAGTTTGCTGAAACAACGATGACGGCAACTCTTGACTCCTCGATTGCCTTAAGAACTACTGGGGAAATGGATGATCCTCTCTCAAGTAATTTGTCATCTCTAAAGGTAACAATTCCGTTCTCATCTAGTGCATCATATAGACGATCAACTATGTCCAAGTGAGGACCATCCCAATGGAAACTGACAAATACATCGTATTTCCATCGAGGAGGAGGAGGAGAAGAAGTTGACGGTAATATGGGTATTGCCAGCTGATTTAATGTAGTGAAAATCTTTCCAACTATATCTCGAATTACTTTTGATTCATATCTGCAAGAAGGAAAAAATAAAGAAATTATTGCAGTCCCATGGTAAGTTGGTGAACACCTGTGTCAACCAAAGATCAATCCATATGTTATGGAGCATAAATACGAACCAGCATTTGACTTGTAAGAACTAATGTTAAAGTTAAAGTAAAGCCGTCATGTTACAACCAAGGGAAACTAGTTGCAACTATTGGGAACACCTGTAAGTGAGTCTGTGAGTGTGTAAATGTCTGATGTAAAAGCTTTTGGTGTGCCTAGTTGTCAATGTAAAACTCAATCAATAGCCAAGAAAAAATTCGTATGCGCTATTGATTGAGTAACAATACAACAGAACTTCTTTTCTTTCACGTCTTCTCTCTCTCTCTCTCTGAGCTTAGCTCTCAATTTGTTTTAGTTAATGCATTCCTTGACTAAAAGGAAAAGAGGTTTCACTCTTTACTGTTGTATCTAGTTGCTTAAAAATTTACTTCACTAAGCTACCAGATATTGCCAAGTCAAATGAACAAGAAATATTCCAGAATTCCAACTATCAAAGGAACCCAAGATATGAAAAACTTCTATCACAAATTGATCTTGGCTAAAAGAAGATTAGAAGGATTACCCATCTCGCAAATCCCATCCAGCGAGATTGCCTACTTGAGAAAGAGCATCTCTCCACCTCTGCACCTTGTCTGGATTGCCTTTAAAGTCCTCTGTGTGCTTCAGAAAGGCCTTTCCGAAATGATCCCCCGCTTGTTTTCGCACATCAGATGGATCCACATCGTAGAACACCGGCAGGATTGTTTGTCCCATGGCTTTCATGCACTCCACGGCTTTTGCAAGCTCATCCAAACACCATCTTGAACTGGCGTAATTTTTTGAAAGAACGACTACTACATATCTTGATTCTTCAATGGCTTTCAAGAGCTTTGGATTGATTGCCTTCCCCCTCTCAAGTTCTTCTTCATCTCTGAATGTGAATATCCCTTTCTGCGTCAAAGCATTGTAAAGATGGTCTGTAAAATTTTTGCGTGTATCTTCACCTCTGAAACTGAGGAACACCTCGTACCTCCATCGAAGAGAGGAAGAAGAAGAAGAAGGACTATCCGTTTGGCTTGGCATTGAAAGGGTGGTGGAGTATTTGCTGATCACTTTCTGGCCAAGATTATCGATCAAAATCTGAAAATGTGAGAACAGGTGAAGTTAGAGAAGAAGAAGACTTTGACCAAGTAGGATTTAGAATTTTATTCCTTCTCTGCCAAAAAGTCTTCTTTTGTAAGTTTCTTTCCTTTTTCTTTTTCTCTTTTGTGAAAGATTTAGCAGACTTGAAATCACGGACGTAAATACGTAGGGTTCTTTTAGAAGGAATAATCCTTTATTTATTACCGAAGAACATCACAATGAATGGAACGACGATGATCGGTTGTGTCGCATACCATACAGTGAGTGATACAGACCACTATCAGATTTCTCATTTCTGTGACGTTGTGGCACCAAAATCACAATGAATGGAACGACGATGATCGGTTGTGTCGCATACCATACAGTGAGTGATACAGACCACTATCAGATTTCTCATTTCTGTGACGTTGTGGCACCAAAATCCAGGCTTAGCTTTTTTTTTTTTGAAATAGGCTTAGCTTTATAGAGAAATGTGTGAGACATATATTGTTTTACAAATTAAAAATTAAAAATTAACACCAAAATCCAGGCTTAGCTTTTTTTTTTTTTGAAATAGGCTTAGCTTTATAGAGAAATGTGTGAGACATATATTGTTTTACAAATAAAAAATTAAAAATTAAAAAAAATCCTGCTACAATTAACATTAATCATGTTTGGAGTTTGCTCTAATTGTAAGTTTGAGTTCTAACAAAAGCATTTTCAGATTCACTTGCATAACCTAGCATGGGTCCTTTTCACCAAATATAACTCATTCACTCAATGGACAATCAGAATGCTATTGCTTCAGCACTTTCAATTTCATGGCAAGTCCGTAAGGTCCATTCTCTCAGCACTTTCAATTTCATGGCAAGTCCGTAAGGTCCATTCTCTCAACACATATATGCATAATATCCCTCTAAACCAGTTTGATTCATTTACTCATCGGTATAACGTTTCCTTCTTTTTCATTCCGGTGCCACTTCTTCAACATCTTGACCAAGCATCAGCGCATATTTAGCATTTGATCAAATGGATAATAGACTGTTATTCAGAAACTAGTGTACTCTACTCTGCTGCAAAGATGATGCAGACACCATTGGAACATCAAAAAAATTGATGCAAAAATATCAAGCTTGAAGCTCCTGTGACCCAACAAGTAAGTCTTGCATGTCGGTCGTAATTATGTCAGATAGACTTTCCGCTTTACCACTAACCCCGCTTCAATTGGCAGAATATGGAAGTTCATAGCAAGGAAGGAAGACTTTGACCTACCTATCAACTTTGCTGATAAGATTGCTAATAACTCTAGCAGAACAAGAGAAAAACAATCACAGATCTTGAAGCAACGACAGCACACAAGTACTTGTTGAAAAAAAGTGACAAGAAATTTGACTTCATTGTATGGTAAGGAGGTACTACCCATGCAACCATCTTGTTGAAAAAAAGTGACAAGAAATTTGACTTCATTGTATGGCAAGGAGGTACTACCCATGCAACCATCCTTTTGTAGATGACCAAGCAACTTCAGTCATATGGTAAGGAGGTACTAGTTGAACTTGCTGCAGAAATACTCGCTGGCCCATCACCAAATAGGTAAATAGTTTTATTGCCAATGCTAAGCACTCATATGACTTCTCGAAATGTGAAGTTCAGATTATGAATAAAATTTTCATCATCTGTCATTGCTTGCTGTGAACCCTAAAATGGGGCTACACAGCAATCAACATTTCATGGTTACTGACACTTACGTGGACAACTTACATTAGCCACTAATCTTCTAAACATGTAAATTGTTTTTCAGGTTATTTTCATCCGAGGAAGGTTGATTATTGGCATGCTTACTATGCAAGTTCATACAAGAGAAGGTGAACCTAACTTAAACTTGTCCTTGCAGGATATAAGACTAGAAGCAAGTGCTTTACTGAAACTCGAAGGTAACATACACAAACTACCCAAATCCTTCACCCTATTTCAGAACATCTATGCCTAACTATGAAGTTTGTGGCCAAGCTCATGAGCATATACCGGAAGAGTGCCCACAGTTTAGTGTATACGGCCTCATTGAGAGGCAATACTCGAGAATTTTTCAACCACAGGTATTTGTAAAGATTGTTTAGCTACAGTTGATAAAGGAAGTCAGATTGATAGACAAATTCCCCTGAAGCTATTTCCTAGGGTCAGAATGATTCACATACAGCCCAAAAACACACAATCTCTTGTTTACCTAAAACAAATAGACAATAGCTTCTCATTCTCGGTTTGGTTTGTAAATTTTTGTCCTAACATGAACAATAAAAGGCAGGTGAAATAATAATGAAAACACATCAAAGGCAGCAATCTGGAATATGAAGTAGTTATCACTTCAGAATTTGCTTACGAGAAACACACAAACATAGGGTGCATGCCCCGTAAGGGCACACACAACTCCAGAAAGATTACTGTAAACATTAAATGTGTTTCAAGACCTGCCATCCATTTCTCCTAAACTAGAGAATCTAACCCATGTTACAAATGCACTAACAATATTACCTTCCAAAGTGTATTTAAGATCCCAAAATTATCATTTTGCTTTAGCACAAGGTCCCCAAACCAGCAGCACTTTTCTGGGATTTGTGTTTAGATATGTAGAAAAGCCACCTCTATCCAGGTTACTTCTTTCCAGTGTACCTCTGCCAAAAAAAATGGATATGATATTATAGCTGCTTCAATTAATACCAAGGATGAATGAAGTGGAACAGCCACAGAGATGAGAACTCACCTGCTTTCCAATATCAAATGGGACATATTTGTATTTGATCATGTGTAGGATCTGTCGTTTCATTGTGAGGACAAAAAGCACAATCCAGTAGCATAACAATATTGGCCAGAAAACAGGCACATCCAGCACAGAGAAGAACGTCATGATAAATGCAATAATGAAAGCCTTTGTGATGGAATACCTGAAAGCCAAAAGAACTGGTGAGTACAAAATCAATACCACATTCATATATTTAAATAACTCCAATATCCTGAACAAAACGACAATTCAATTTCCTTAATGCTTTTGATTTTATGAGATGACCAGTTCGTTCATGAAGCTAGGGTATAGGACCAATGCAGTATACCGCCCAGGACCATGAATTAAGTCGCAGCAAGAACTTGAAATTTATTACTTGATTATGTTAAGTTGTTAACTAATTACTCCAGAGGGATAAACACCCCATCAACAAAAGGCATTCAATAACTTCTGCAACCTGATCCCAATAAGCCAACAGCTAAGAGACTGCTTTGACAGCAGAATCATCGCTAAGCTCACTGTCAACTACCGAAACAGTTAAAGTAGCAACTCATTTGTCCGAAACGGGGAAATTAGCAAACAGATTGATGATTCACCTAGTAAACTCCATTTCCCTGCTTAACATTTCAGACTACATCACATCTATTCAAATATGAATGCTATACACACAACTACTGCACAATGGAGGTAAAAGCGTGAAGAAATGTACCAGAACTTAAACTCGGGGAGGCGGCGAACGAAAGGCTTGAACTCATCGGCACCTTTGGTCGGCAATGAAGGCCCATCCAAAGGTTCAAGCTCCGGGTCAACCTTGGGTGAGAAGAAGCCAATCAAGAGGTTCAAGACGTAGATTCCGAGCCCATACGAGACCACGTAGAAGCCCTGGACATAGTAGACTCGCAGAATGTAGATCATCGCCACAACTAGGGTTCCTATCCACCTATAAAGCGTGTGAGGCGTGGACCGATCCAGATAGTACTGGAATGCTCTCGAGAAATCGCTCTTCCATTGGGCCACTGGTGACGTCACCGCCGCTCCGTCGCCTCCGAGTCCCTCCATCGCAATCGAGCTGCCGCGAATCTCCGTGAAAGTAAAAATAGGGGCGTCAAGAAGAAGAAGCAGAAAAATTGCAAGCGGTGAAGAATTAAAAGGGCATAGCTGAACTGGAAATGACCGTTTTGGAAGGTGAATTGAGAATTTTACCTGGAATTAGGGTTTCGAGACGAGCAAGGCGATGAAGTCACGACGGTTGCCGCTACAGCTTTCGGGTTGAGTCTGATAAAGGACCTGCGTACTCATCAGAACTCCTATTAACGGGTCGGGTCAAGCAGCCCAGATTTACTTTTGTTTCCTTGGCCCAGATATTCGCCTATGATACCTATTGATCCATCACTTTGATGCATAGCAGCATAGGTGGGTTGGCTATACGTATTAGTAGGACTAGTTTAGCTTGATATTGAGTTAGTCTATACGTGATGTACCGATATGTTAATGTTGATTGTACAGAGTGCAATCTAAATGATGCATGCATCAACCTTGCATGAAGTTAGCATGTTTAAGTTTAGGCTGATCGTGTTTCATGTCAAATAGTGTCAACCCAAAATTAATCAGCTAAAATAAGCATTCTGTGATGGAATCACTTAGCTCTAGACTTACATGTTTAGCAAGATTTGTGTCAATGCTACATTTTTGAGTTATTTCATGTCACTTGGTCTAAATTGCGTCATTTGATATCACTTGGTGACATTTCATGTCATCTTTTATGCTTGAATTTATAGTGAAATTGTTCCTAAACCAAATAAGCCAAATGACTAAATAGGTTTAAGCTAGTATTTAACGTACCATTTATCATGCTTGGAGTTTGCTCTCAAATAGTAGGTTGAGTTCTAACAAAAGCATTTTTAGATTCTAGGTGCAGGTCCTGCACACTAAGGGTAGAAAATTTGACACCGAAAAATCAAAAACTGACATTAACCGCACCGGACTAACTAAAAGAAACTAAAATCAGACCGAACCGATTTATTGGTGCCGGAAACTGTACCGAACCGACCATCTCGGTACTAATTTTCAGTTTTATACATTAAAAATCGATTTAACCAAACCAAACCGGTATTCTATATTTAATTATCATTTTTGATTATTTTTGTTATATGCTTCGCTAAGGTAGGGCTAGCACACACTAGATCCTAATCTCTAACCTATATATCTTTTCTTCCGACTCACTCTCATCGCCTCATGACCAATCTTTATAATTATCATTTCCCTCTCTCCAATTTCTCTCTTCTTCTCCGGTCGTCATCCAATTTCTTTCTCTTCTCTTCAAGATATAAAAGTTCACACCATTTGTCTGAAATTGAAACCAATCTAATCAAACCAATTTGGCAATTTCAATCCCTTCAACTCATTTTTTCCGTCTCTTTTAGACCAATTCCAACAAGTTTCGAATCGGAATTGACCTCTTCCTCAATACAAAGGCGCTGCGCCTCTGCTGCCACCACGACAAGTACCTCTTAGCCGAAGAAGACAAAGAGTCCATCACCCAAGACCGCAACGGACCTTCCAATACAGCGTCACCGCAATTACCTTCACCGACCTTCAATGGGCTTGCGCTGATCAACGTCAGTTAAACCACTCTGAAAGCTGAAACCGAACTCGACGTTTGTTAAACCAACTAAGTCAGTTCCGAGAATATATTAACTTTTCGGTGTTGCAAATCTGGAAAACTGGTGTGGCGGTTCAGTCATCGGTTCCGGGCCAAAAACCGCCCCAACAGCTCTGAATCCAGCCCTATTGTACACCATATCGAACTCAATGTACAATGAGAATGCAATAGGTTCGGCACTTTCAATTTCACGGGAAATCATAAGGTCCATTCTCAAGTTCTCAACACATATGCATAATATCCCTCTAAACCCAGTTTGATTCATTTACTCAAAGCTACAACATTTCCTACTTTTTCATTACAGTGCTTCTTCTTCTTCATCTTGACCAAGCATCAGAGCATATTTAGCATTTGATCAAATGGATAGAGGTCTGTTACTCAGAAACTAGTAAACTCTACTCTGCTGTAAAGATGATGCAGACACCATTGGAACAGTAAAGAAATTGATGCAAAAATATGCTTGAAGTTCCTGTGACCCAACAAGTAAATCTTACATTGTCATAATTATGTCGTTCTCACTTTTCCATTTACCAATAACCCCACTTCATTTGGCAGATTATATAAGTTCTTGCTAAGATGGCAAGTAAGACATTGACTTCCCTATCAACTTTGCTTATAAGATTGCTAATAAATCTAAGCAGAACCTGAGAAAAGCAATCATAGGTCCTGAAGCAACCAGAGCACACAAGAACTCAGTGAAAAAACAGTGTCAAGAAATTTGACTTCATTGTATATTCACTTACCTAGGCTTGAACTACCCATGCAGCTATCCTTTGGTAGATGACCAAGCAATTCCAATCATATGAGATGAGATACTAGGGAAGTTGCTGCAGAAATCCTAGCTGGCCCATCACCAAAACGGTAAATATTTTAATGTTTTTATTACCTATGCTAAGCAATCTTATGGCTTCTCAAAATGTGAAGTTCAGATTTTTGAAAAACATTTTCATCATCAATCGTTTGATTGCTGTGAAACCTAAAATGGGGCTACACATCAATCAACAATGCATGGTTACTGACACTTATGTGGACGAATTACATTATCACTAATCTTCCAAACATATAAAGTGTTTGTCCTGTTATTTTCAGCCAGGGAAAGTTTCAAAAGCTTCTTGTGTACATCCAAAACAGATTTTACTGGTAATGCGTCAAAACCTCTATTGTACATCTACTTGTTTCCTAATGTACAATCTTGTGATAAGTGTAGCACTTTTCAAACATGCAGAAGGTGGTAGAACAGTTCCTTAAAGAAATGGATGGTAGTAAAAGGGACCTATATTACTGGAATGCTTACAATGGGAGTTATCTCCCTCATACCTTAATTTTGCCTGGGTAAGAAGGTGAACCTAACTTAAACTTGTCCGTACAGGAGAAAAGACTCCCAGCAGGAGCAAGTGCTTTACTGAAACTAGAAGGTGACAAACACAAACTATCCAAATCCTTCACCCTATTTAAGCACATCTATGCCTAACTATGAAGTTTTTATGCAGAGTTTGTGGCCAAGTTCATGAGCAGATACCAGAAGAGTGCCAACAGTTGTCAGTGTTTAGTGTATACAGCCTCACTGAGAGGCAATACTCAAGAATTTCCTACCACAGGTCTTTCTCAAGATTGTCTAGCTGCAGCTGATAGAGGAAGTCAGACTTATAGACAAATTCCGCTGAAGCTATTTCCTAGGGTCAGAATGATTCAGATATAGCCCAAAAACACACAATCTCTTGTTTAGCCTAAAACGAATAGATAATAGTTTCTCATTCTTGGTTTGGTTTGTAAATCTTTCTCCTAACATGAACAATAAAAGGCAGGTGAAATAATTATGAGAACACATCAAAGGCCAATCTGGAATATGAAGTAGTTATCATGCTTCAGAATTTGCTTACAAGAAACACACAGACATTGGGTGCATGCCCCAGTAAGTGCACACACAACACCAGAAAGATTACTGTAAACATTAAATGTGTTTCAAGACCTGTCATACATTTCTCCTAAACTAGAGAATCTAACCCATGTTACAAATGCACTAACAATATTACCTTCAGAAGCGTATTTAAGATCCCAAAATTATCATTTTGCTTTAGCACAAGGTCTACAAACCGACAGCACTTTTCTGGGTTTGTGTTTAGATATGTAGAAAACCCGCTTCTATCCAGGTTACTTCTTTCCAGTGTACCTCTGTCAAAAAAAAATGGAGATGATATTGTAGCTGCTTCAACAAATACTGAGGACCAATGAAGTGGAACAACCACAGAGATAAGAACTCACCTGCTTTCCAATATCAAATGGGACATATTTGTATTTGATCATGTGTAGGATCTGTCGTTTCATTGTGAGGACAAAAAGCACAATCCAGTAGCATAACAATATTGGCCAGAAAACAGGCACATCCAGCACAGAGAAGAAGGTCATGATAAATGCAATAATGAAAGCCTTTGTGATGGAATACCTGAAAGCCAAAAGAACTGGTGAGTACAAAATCAATACCACATTCATATATTTAAATAACTCCAATATCCTGAACAAAACGACAATTCAATTTCCTTAATGCTTTTGATTTTATGAGATGACCAGTTCGTTCATGAAGCTAGGGTATAGGACCAATGCAGTATACTGACCAGGACCATGAATTAAGTTGCAGCAAGAATCTGAAATGTAATGGTTGATTATACTAACTAATTACTTCTGCAACCTAAACTCAGAAAGATAAACACCCCATTAAGAAAAGGCATGCAATAATTTCTGCAACCTGATCGCAATAAGCCAGCAGCTAAGAGACTACTTTGACAGCAGAATCATCCTTCAAAAGCACAGAGCTAAGCTTGCCGTCAACTACCGAAACAGTTAAGGTGGCCACTCATTGGTCCGAAAACAGGGAAATTAGCTTACAGACTTGATGATTCATCTAGTGAACTCCATTTCCCTACTTAACATCTATTCATACAGTCAAATATGATTGTTATACACACCACTACTGCACAATGGAGCTAAAAGCATGAAGAGATTTACCAGAACTTAAACTCGGGGAGGCGGCGAACAAAAGGCTTGAACTCATCAGCACCTTTGGTCGGCAGTGAAGGGCCATCCAAAGGTTCAAGCTCCGGGTCAACTTTCGGTGAGAAGAAGCCAATCAAGAGGTTCAAGACGTAGATTCCGAGCCCATACGAGACCACATAGAAGCCCTGGACATAGTAGACACGCAGAATGTAGATCATCGCCACAACTAGGGTTCCAAGCCACCTCTGAAGCGTGTGAGGCGTGGACCGATCCAGGTAGTACTGGAATGCTCTCGAGAAATCGCTCTTCCATTGGGCCACTGGTGACGTCCCCGCCGCTCGGTCGCTGCCGAGTCCCTCCATCGGAATCGGGGTTGTGATTTTCGCCGCGAATCTCTATGAAAAGCAAAAATAGGAAGTCAAGAAGAAGAAAAATTGCGAGCGGTGAGGAATCAAAAGGGCGGAGCTGAACTGGAAATGACCGATTTGGAAGGTGAATTAAGAATAGCGGGAAATTTACCTGGAATTAGGGTTTCGAGCGTGGACAGCCAAAACGAGCAAGACGAGGAAGTCACGACGATTGCCGCTAAGCTATTGGGTTGCGTCTGATAAAGAATGGTGTGATTCACCCGCGTACTAGTCAGAAGGCCTAGAGACCGGGTCGGGTCAAGCAGCCCAGATTTACTTCTGTTTTCTTGGACCAAATTTCTATCCCTCCAATACATTAATGTATTGATTAATTTGATACAAAGGTCTTGGCTCTACGTATTAGTATATACTAGTTTATCCTAATCTTCAGTTAGTCTATCATTGCAGGGAGTTAGTCTGCTACAATAAAAAGTTGGTCTACATTTAATGTATCGTTACGTCAATGTTGACTATAATTAGAGTGCAATTTAAATGACACATTGACATTGCATGAAGTTATCAAGTTTAAGTTTATGCTAATTAATTGGTTTTCATGTCCGTTAGTGTCAACCCGAAATTGATAAGCTAAAATAAGCATATTGTGTTAGAGGAAGTTCACTCATTAAGTCATCGGGTCATAAAGTTAAGATAAATAACTCAGACTTACCAAAGGGCACAAAAACTGCTCCACAAATATCGGAGGAAAAACTTGACGCATCTAGGGTTTGCTGGGTTGCTCGTCCGGCGGCGTCCCTGTGCCTATGCGGGCCTTTGGCTTTGGCGGGGTAAGGTGGCTGCTGCCGGACGGGTTTGGGCTATTCTCCAATGTGTTATGGTAGGTGTAGGTAAGGAGTTTGTGATCAGTTTTTCTTCTTTTTGGATGGCAGCGGCGGCAAATCGGATTGGAACACGAACCATGGGTTGGATCGTGTTGGCACTCGATCGGGGATGGATTTCTCTACGTTGGCTGTGTAGGTGGTTTGGGGCATCCTCTAATGGATCTTGGGTGGAGGTTGGGTGGCGGTTTGCAAGTGGAGAGGGTTGGTGGCAGAGGTGGTTCGGGGCCGATCTGGGTTGGTGGTTTAAGACTCAAGGTCGGGCGTCTTTGGGCGGTTGGCAAGGCTGGGGTTGCTGGGTGAGTGGTGAGTTGGTGGTGCACGAAAGAACTGGTGGAAGGGATGCTGCAGTTGCTTACATATCTCCGGTGGTGAGAATTTCTGGGTTGCTGTTGGTGGCTTCAATGGGAAGAAAAGTTGATTGCATTAGTGTCTTTTCGGTTATTTTTAGGATTTTCTTTGTTGGATTTTTAGGTCTGATAATAAGTCCCTACTCACTTGAGCTAGGGTTTGGGAGTCTTGTTCTTGCTGTGCCATTTTTATGGTGTTCTCCCCGGGGACTATTTGTTAAATTGTCGGTGCTTTCTGGTTATCAATGTGATGGTGAATTGCCCTTGCACGTGGTCTGGTTTTGGGACACGGTGTTGAAGAGGGTGAATCAGTTCGTCTTGATGTTGGTGGCGAGGTCGTATCGTGATACTCGGGATTGGTTAACTTCTATTGTAGCCCGCAATTATGGGCGTAAAACTTGGTTAGGGGTTGGGCTCTTTCGGCTCATGGATGTCTCTTATAGGGACGGACCCGTAGCTAGTGATCATGGTGGGAACATGTGTTGCGGTATTATACCCTAACTGGTTATTCCAATGCGTTGTAATCTTTTCGTTTATTAATGATATTATCTTATTCTAAAAATAAAAAAAAGTCATCGGGTCATTAAATCATTATATTGTTCACTGCTTTATTATGTTTGTTTCCACTCGTTGGGTCTAAGTTACTGGGTCAGGACAGTGTTCATTCAATATTCTATTAATTTATTTATTGTAAATAAGAAATATATTATGTAAATTGTGAGCCCCGGAAAAATTTAATGAGTTAAGGTGAGATCATTCAAAAACTATTTGACAATCTCGTTAATTATTAATGTGCTTAGGAATATATTTCAAAAATTTTCACAAGGTGAAATCTTCAACTTAAGAGTCCGATAATAAAGCACGAGACTCGACCAGTCCATGGAAATTTTTGGAGAATTTTTTAGACACCTAAACTATTTATTATGAATTTCCGAAGTTTGGGAATTATGAAAATTCATTTTAAATAAAAAGAAAATTATGCAGTGCAATTTGGGGAGTCAAAAATAAACACCGCTTTGTTGGAGCCATCCAAAATCATTTAAAAGGTACTATAATGGTGGGGGATCATAGTGGACGCTCCAGATTGCCCTAGAAGCTTATGAGCTTGCGACCCGTTTCTCCAGCCCAACGACCCGATAGAGTGACCTGACCGAAACTTCGTCGTCTAACTACCTTAGGGTGGTGCACCGGTGCCGTTCAGTTCATGTTATCATTGCGGACACACTTCTGGTCGCGATGAAGTCATACGTTAATCGAGGAAGGAGTATTGAGGCTCGAAAGTTTCGGGTTTTCCGCCTGTTCTTCAATTAATTTTAGCAACTTTGACCTTTATCGGTGATGCATAAGGTGAGGAAATCATTCTACTCTTCATGCTCTATGTTTTGGTAGAATCAGTTTTGGCCTTTTGGGTTTTAATGAATTGTCGTTTTGGGTGTCATTGGCGGTCTCTGAGATTGTTGTTCACAGCAATTTTCGCTAATGTCAGCCACGATCGGGCTTGAGTCACGCTAGAGGCCAGTTGCTCTGGGTTAGTCTTTGAGTCAATTCGGTGACCTACAAATTGACCTCGGTTAACTGATCTTTGGATTTTTTTACCAATGGAAAGTGGAAATCATCAATTTTGTGACTCAAGTCACTTTGATGACCTGGAGACCAGTCACAATTGAGACAGTTGAACTTGCTCTTAGAGTTGACCCATTTAACTCTGGACTTACCTGTTTAGCACAACTTGTGTCAATGCTACAGTTTGTGTTATTTTACATCACTTAGTATCAATTGAATTATTTCGTGTTATATGGTGTCGTTTGATGATATGTCATGTCATTTTTTATGTTTGAATTCACAATGAAATTGTTACTGAACAAGATAAACAAAATGACTATAGGTTCAACATACCATTTATCATATGCGGATGAGTTTGGCATAATAGCACGATAAATAAGACCACTAACACAAATTACCACTACATAATTTCGATCCAATATTAACATGCATGTCAATGATGTCATATTCATGGTTACCCAATCTTTGACGCATCATAATCGTGAATTGGAATATTAGCATGAATTGAGCGTTTCAAGACCAAAATTTGTTAGCAAATAATTAGAGTTATTCGAGCTTCTTGCTCATCATTGTATTAGTATGAAGTTCTCCGTGCTTGAATTAGAAAATAAAGAGAGGGACAGTTGAGTCATGTAAATCTCACATAAAATCTAGAAACCCACAGAAGCTAGACCATCATTTCTTTGCACCCAATTTGCAAATGGCGGATTACTTACCTGAAGACGTGATAGTTCGAATCCTGAAGAGGTTGCAGATCAAACCCCTAATCCGCTTCACCTGCGTTTCGAAACGCTGGCGTTCCATCATATTGGCCGACCCAGAGTTCGCCAAGACCCAATTCCAAATAGCCTCTCAACACCAAACCCTCCGTCACAGGCTCCTCATCTCCACCGCCTGTGAATCTGAATTCAACTCACTAGACTTGGATGCGCCGTCGCCGTTGGGATACAATTCTTCGGTTAGGTGCCCATTCACGCAACCGGGGGGCCGTCATGTCATACTACTGTGCTCCTGCAATGGTTTGATACTCGCAACTCTTCATAAAGAAGAACACATGTATATCTGGAACCCATCAACTCAATTCTTCAAAAAATTACCTGACCCAGCTGATCGTCCCTCAAAAACTCGTCTAGTCGGCTGTGGTTTTGGCTATTTGTCGGCCACTGACGACTACAAAGTCGTTGCTGACTTCAGAGTCAGTTCTGTTGATGAGGTGAAGGGCAAGGAGATGCACATCTTCTCATCAAAAGCCAACATTTGGAAAAGGACTGAAGCCCCTCTCTTCGACTACGAGTTTGAATATGAGGGGACTCTTTCAAATGAGGCACTCCATTGGCTGGATGAACTTGGCATCTTTGCTTTTGATCTAGCAAAGGAGGAGTTCCAAACAATGCCGCTGCCTATTCAGGATGGTGAGGTTAAGCATCTCGGGGCTCTCGGAGACTGTCTGTGTGCATTTGATTGTGCAAAATTTTATACTGCTGGCTCCATTGATTTGTGGGTGATGAAAAAATATGGCGTGGCTGACTCATGGACCAAGCTCTTTAGCTTAAAGGTTTCCGATCAGCCTCAGAATATAATGTATTTTTTGCCAGTCTCTGTAATGGAAACTAGTACATTTATGCACACAATGACTATACTCCGTGGGAAACAGAAGTTTCTTAATTTGATAAGGATTGGTCATACGAAACAGAAGCCCGGAATGCATCTGTTGAGCAGGAATACAGATCTCATGGAAATGATTGAATATGAAGAGACTCTACTTTGGCTTGGTTAGTCACTCATTTTCAAATTCCAACGCCATCTTTAATTTCTTCATTCACTGCAATTGTTTCATTCACATTTGTAGTTGTTTGAATCCAATAATATTATACCATTTGCTTTTGTCAATTTTAGGTTGTGACTTTTAGTGGCTATAAAGGCATCACCAAACTTTGATATGTTCTTGCTTTAGTGTTTGTGCTTTGCTATAAACGACATAAGGGAGCAAAGGCTATTGCCTCCTTTGAAACAGGGAAAACGCACATAACATAATCGCCTGCTTATGCATCTGATAGTGGCATCCTTACCAGGCTTCATTTCCATGATGCAATACACTGCAGGTTGCATAATGTGTTTGATAAAGTTTTTGTTTTTATAGTCCAGATCTGAATGACTAGTCATTATGTACTACATATCAAAAGATGACATTATAATTTCTTCTCTGTTTCTTTTTAATTATTTTCAAATTGGAGTATCTTTGAAAAGAAACTTTTCATTTTTCATTAATCAAATCAAGTTTTTTTTTAGAAGATTAATCAAATCAAGTTCTATTTCTCTTCAGCTGCCCCTTAAATAGAAGGAAGGCAAGGGCAAGTATGTGGACCAGATGAAGTGGATGCATCTTGAAGAACCCTAGAGTACACTGTCGCAAGCAAGGTGCTATTTTAGTGATAACAAAATATTCTCCTGGGATATTGTAATTAGAGGTCAAAAGTAGTTGATGTCTGTATGTAACTCTGATATTTAATATTTTTCATTTACATGAAAATGATATGTTATGATCGTGTTATTTCTATAAACCTATCAAAATTGGGATGGTTCTATTGATTATGTTTTATTGATATGAAGATGTTAGCATGTCATTTAACTTGATTTTAATTCAACTTCTTTTTGTTTCTGATCTGAAACATGACATTTTGAGTTTTCAATCATTCCATCATGCTTTTGCCTGAAATTAGGAATTCAAGTGTTGATAACCAAAACGAGCAAGACGATGAATTCATGATGGTTGCCTCTAAGCTATTGGGTTGCGTCTGATAGATGATAGTTAGATTCACCCGCGTACTTGTCAGAGGCCCTAGAAACGGGTCAGGTCAAGCTTTAATACTGTCTTCTTGACCCAAATTTCTACTATAGAGTTTGTCTATCGTACATCAATGTATTGATACATTATTTATTCAGTTTAATATAGAGGTAGGTTGGCTATAAACATTAGTTAATTAACTAGCTTAGCTTGTCTTGAGTTAGTTATCATGGGCTCACGATAGGGAGTTGGTTTATTATGTTAAAAAGTTGGTTTAATGTATCAATATTGATACATTGCGACATAAATGACACATCAATGACACATTGCGACATTGCGACATAAATGACACATCAACATTGTGTGAAGTTATCATTTTTAATTTTATGCTAATCGGTGTCAACTTTTTTTATATTTATTTATTTATTTTTATAAAAAAAAACCCCCTAAATCCACCACAACCTTACATATGTAAGTAATTAAGAATCAAACTCATGACCTCTACAATGTTGGAATTATAACTTATTAATAGGTTACAACTCACTAACTGAAAATTGATAAGCTAAAATAAGTATATTGTGTTACAATTTACTTGCTTAACTTAAGACTTAATTGTTTAGCAAGAGTTATGTCAAAGCTACATTTTTTGTGTTATTTCATGTCATTTGGTATAAGTTGCGTTTCATGTTATCATTTATGCTTGAATTCACAGTAAAATTGTTACTAAACGAGATAAACAAAATGACTAGATAATTTTAATGTACCGTTTATCATATGGGGAGTGAAATCCACACTCCCTATGAAGGGGAAATGATCATTTACCCGATTTTAGCTTAAAAATTGCCCACTATTAACTATTAAGTTTTTTAACCTCATTTACCCAAAACACTCTAAGAGATTATTTCCCTAATACCCAATTAATTTTTTTTTATTCTTTTTATTTATTTTTGAGACTTTTTTGCCCTCTTCTTCTTTCTCACTTAGAGAGAGAAGTCATCCTCCACCTTGCTGTGCTCCGGTGACCAGTGGTCGGGCGCCGACTC
>BDJD01007790.1:0-36264 GCA_002564525.1 Rosa multiflora
GGAAAGCACAAACCAAAGAAACACAAACACACCTGGTTTTCCCTGTATGCTGTTCAACCACTTGGAAAACCCCAAATCATCTGACTGAATACCAACACCACCACCTTCACTCTCAGCCAAATCTGAAAACCAATAAAGATCAAAACTTTATCAACAAAAACAACTATTGGATTGGCTTGAAACAAATTGAAAGAAAAATGGGTAAACTAAGTAGACCTGAGACAAGTGGGTTAGCTTGAGATCCAGCCAAACCAGTCTTCAAGAGAGCATAGAAGATGCAAAGCCTACCAGCCCATAAGACTGGTGCTTCAATCAGGGAAGCATTGATGGAGAGTGAGGAGGGGTTTCTGGGTTTGGCAAAGTGTGAGATTTTGGTGAAAAGGAGGAATCTTTGGAGGGCATTTGTTGTGGGTTCAATTCCAAAGCCAAGAAAGAGACTTTTGGGGAGATCAGAAGAAGTAGTGGGGCTCAGAATCTTGAAGGTTGAGGAGGATTGGAAAGGTGAGGAAGTGATGGTGCTCTGCACAAGAGAAAGAAGCATTTCTTGGGTCAGTGTTGGGAGTAACAAAGTGATTCAGTGATGGAGATCAGTTCAAGGGGAGGTCAGAACTGGGCACGTCGTTTTATGAGATGGCCAGCATTATGGGTGTCAAACGACGACGTTTTGTTGGTAAAAGTATTGGAGAAGAAAAATTGTTTAAAGTTTTGAGTTTTGCTTCCTTATAATACAAAAATTATAGAAAAAAGCTGTTGGAGTTAATCGAAGTAAACCGAAACAGTTCGGTTTCTGTTTCGAGTTGTCAGAACTTCATTACAAAAACAGATAAACAAGCAGCTATAAATTGGATTTGACTTCCTTAAGATGATAGATTTTACTGCATTTACTACAAACTAATACACGTACAAAATCAATTAATACATGGTGTAAGATCATATATGCAACAAAAATCAACCACGGCGTCTAGTAAGACGCCAAGAGTTGGGTTCATTGTATCTGTCATACAATGGTTCAATACGTTGTTGACGCTTGCGCTTGGTCATCTTGTTAGGATCTGCAGCTTTGAAGAACCTTGGTGCCAATTCCACAAGCCATTTGGGATCAATGGCTGTCACCTCGCGCATGTACTCCCTTGTAGTCATAACCAGCTCATTGTAGATGACCCAATCTGGTTGCTTCTGGAAGAGAGCACTGCTTGGATGGATGTACACTGGCTGGCTCTCAACTAGGGTCTTATAACCTTCTTGTGGATCCTTTTTAGCAACATGGAAGAAAAAGCCGGCCGTAATTGCCTTGCTGATCTTTGTGTAATTGTTTCCGGCACTGACAATATCCAGCTTGTGCTTATCCATGATGCTCATGAGCTGTTTTCTCACATCCTGTGCGCGCCTCAAGGATCGAGACTGAAGAAAGTTGTCGAAACACCATGGAGCTGAAAAGTTTGTTCTCTTCCAAGCCTTGTAGACTTCAAGTAAAGTAAGATGGTCTCCTTCTGGCTGGAAAAACTTTGCTCTCTTCTGATCTGCCCGGTCTTGTTTCTCCCTAGGCCTGTAGAAGACATTGCCTGTCTGAATCATTGCTATGATGGTCAGGATCTCATCACTGCATCCGAGGTCCACACTGGCGAGCAGCATCTTCGAGAGGGGTGGCTCCAGAGGAAACTCTGACATTTTCCTTCCTAGTCTGGTTAGGAAACCCTCTTCATCAAGTGCTCCTAAGCTGTACAGTTGTTCCATTGCTGAAATGAGTGCCTGCGGCGCAGGAGGATCCATAAAATCAAAAGACAGGAGATCATTTATCCCCATTGCTTTCATTGCAAGCACCGTAGACCCAAGATTTGTCCTCTGGATTTCGGGAATTGTAGTCGGGGGCATCTCATTGCGGAATGCACTCTCTGTGTAGAGACGGTAACATTTCCCAGGGCCTGTACGCCCAGCACGCCCAGCTCGTTGCTTCGCTGATGCTTGTGAAATCGGAGTTATGACCAGTGAATCTAGCCCCAGCTTTGGGTTATAAACATTTTGTTTTGCAAATCCAGGATCAACGACATAAAATATTCCATCAATTGTCAGAGATGCCTCGGCAATGTTAGTAGCCACAACTACTTTCCTCTTCCCCGGCGGGGCTGGATCAAATATCCTCGACTGCATTTCACTAGGAAGAGCACTATAAACTGGTAGGATAATCAACTCGGGTACATCTTTACCAAGAGCTTTCATCCTCTCATAAAGAATCTGACACGCAAAATCAATCTCTTCCTGTCCAGTCAAGAAGAGAAGGATGTCACCCTCAGGTTCTTCCAAGTGGATCTGTAAAACAGTGATTAGAGCCGCATCAAGGTAATCACTTTCTGGCTCCTTGACATAGTTTACCTTATATGGAAAAGTCCTCCCAGGGATAGAGAAGAGCATGCAGTTGAAGAAATAACCTGAAAACTTCTCTGCATCCAAAGTAGCAGAGGTAACAATCAAACGAAGGTCTGGTCTCCGCTTCACAAGTTGCTTCAGTAATCCAAAAAGAACATCCGTGTGGATTGTCCTCTCATGAGCTTCATCGAGCATTATCACAGAGTATTGCGAAAGGTTCTCATCCATCAAAATCTCCCTAAGAAGCATACCATCTGTCATGTACTTGATGACAGTATCTGGTCCAGTGCAATCCTCAAAACGAATGGCGTAACCTACTTCCTCCCCCAACCGACAACCAACCTCTTCAGCAACCCTTTTCGCCACTGACATTGCTGCCACCCTACGAGGCTGTGTACATCCAATCCTACCCTTTGTCGTGTAACCTGCCTCTGCAAGATACTGTGTTAGCTGAGTTGTCTTACCAGAACCAGTCTCACCAATGACAATAAGCACTTGATTCTCATTCACTGCCTTAATCAGTTCTTCCCTCAGCTTGTAGACAGGCAAGCTCTTCCTTTGCTCCTGAATCGAGAGGCTTGACCTCTTCCCGAAACTCATAGCTTTCGCATAAGTATCCTTCTTCCACTCAGGCATGTCATAAGCTGACAAACCAACACCTCTAAGTTCCTGTGCAAGATGCCTCTCACCATTCTGTGCCATTGGATCTTCCCACGGACGATTCAGGTCCTTAGGGATGGAATCCAGCACTGCTCTTTGCTGCTGATCTCTCATTTCTCGGCGCTCCTTGATCAGCGCAGATTGAAGTGCAGCTGCACGGCTCAGTGACCCTTCTGGATTCTTAAAGATCTTCACCGGCGACATATCCACAGAATACATATTGTGCCCTTGCAAAAAGGCCGGTGCTTCCTCATTGAGCTCGATTTCAAGCTCTTCCTCAGGTCCCTCATCTTTATAGAGCTGCTTCATCGTTATGCCATCCACTTCCTCATCTTGATAAAGCATTGGATACTCTTTAGCACTCAGAACACCTGAAGCAATCAACTGTTTGATTTCCCACCTCTCTGGGGAGCTCATTCTCTTCCTTGGCCTACGAGATTGGACAAAACTATCCTCCTCCACAATCCTAATCCCAGAAAGACTAGTCCTACTCACAGAACCATGTTTTGACATTGACGGGTTCGACCTAGTAGCATCATAATCTGAGCTCTTCTTCAAAGGAAGTAAATCCTTCCCTGTCTTCTGATCAACATCCTTCATTGAAAGACTCAACTTCTGACCCGAAATCGAAACCACCTTCACATAAACTTGCTGATCTCTCTTCACCACATCTTTAGCATTACCAATTCGCCTCTTCGCAATCTGCGAAACATGAACCAAACCCTCCTTCCCTCTAAAACAACTCAACTCAACAAAGCAACCTGCATCCATCACTTTCGAAACCCTGCCCTTATAAACTCCATACAACTCCGGCTCACCGGAATTGTACTCTTGATCCTTATTCTTACCTCTGCTTTCTCTACTTCTATCTCTAGGCTTGTCTTCTTTTTCTTCTTTAGAAGAGCTCTGGTTCTTGTTGGGAGCAAGAACTGCGTGAATAATAGTGAGAAGATTACGGACAAAGTAATCAGGGATTTCGGCGCCAAATTCATTCAACTTGGCATTGAATTCGTCCACGTTCTTGGAGTTCCGTCCCATATCGGTTATGAACTCAGCTAGGGCTTTGTCCCCATACTGCTGCCCTAGATTGGTTTCGAGTTCCGAACAGACTTTTGAAATCAAGGAAAGGTACTCTAGCTTCTTGACACTGACGGCCATTGTTGAAAAATCAGACAGAATAATGGTTAATCTTCAATTGGAAGATAATATAGCTGTATAGAAAGCCTAATCAATCCTAAAGTAGGATTCCCAAGTCCTAACTACACCAGGAATCCAATCCATATAAATTAGGATTCTTAAATCCTTCTTATGCTTGGAATCACGCTGGGTTAAGACTTGAGATACTCGGGTCATTCCTCCTTTTTTTTCTTTTTCTTTTTTATAACTGGGAATTATTTTTTTATGAAACACTGAAGAAAAAATGAAGATTTTCACCTAGGATTATATGCTAAACAAATTGAAAATAATAAATAATCCAAAACCACCGTCCATCACCGGAGGAGGAGGAAAAGTCTCTGATCGGCGGTTGTCAGTCTATACTCTATAGCGAAGAGTCCGACGAAGTTGGTGAACAGGGTGGCGATTGCTTTACTTAATTACAGAGGTGAAGCCTGCACTGAGTATCATCAAGCAAAGCATCAGTTAGTTTTGCACTTTCAAACTAGTACTCAAATTGCTTGCAAATATCATCAACCACTTGGTCTTCCTATTTCAATTGAACCCGATAACCTGAGTTCACAACATGACACCTTGTCAGTCATCAAAAACAAAAACAAAAACTTGCCTATTCAGACAGTAATTTTCGACAGAGGCACCTTTCATCAAATTTTGGTGCATGATAAATACGATGCTGACTAGTACCAAAATAGATGAACAAAAAGGAAGGGGAATATGTCCAGCATGTAAGGCAGACGTGGTCAATATCTTTTCTTTAACTTATTGTTTTTCCTTTTTCCTCTTTCTAATAAAAAATAGTCATTTACAACAAAAGAAGAAACAAACTAACCAACCCCAACACTATACAAAACCACAGCTTGGATTTATTGTCACAACTACTACAATCAATACTGTGCTATTCACTACAAGATAATGCTTTGCAATGGAAAAAATGGGGGAGGGCAAGGCATCATGATACAGGATAGTGCTTTCATATCTTTACAAAGCGTATGTCACTCTGACCGAACGGAGTTCCACAAGCAGGACACTTTCGGTGACGGATCTCTAAATTCTTTTGAACGCAATAATTGCAAAATAGATGAAAGCACTTCACAATTACCACCTGGCAATGAATTTAAGCACAAGAATCAATCAATCAATCCATCAAAAGATATAGCCCAGGGTAACAAAGATCTCAAACACTGACCAAACAAAAAGATAGATAAATATTCTTCCTTACCTCCTTCGGTCTGTCAGTACAAACACTACACTGCAAAATATTCTTATAGAATTTGATTTCTGATTGGAGTTTCTGTATTGCAGCCTCTCCAGTTTCAGAACTCATCTCAACAACCCTGCTGTTTAATTCCCATAGTTCTTCCTCAATATTCTTCCTCAAGCTCCTACATACCCAGTAGCCAACTTGTCAGAAGTACATTTAAGAAAACAGAGTATTTCAATTAATAGATCATAAAGCAAAAAAGAAATCTTCAGCGCCAGCAAAATCAAATTGAGCTAGAGAAAAGTTTTAGCAAGATAGCTGTATACAGTATAAATTGCATCTGGGAAAGTTATACTACATCCCAGATAAGTAAAACTGTAAGTGCACAATCATACAACAAAAATAATTTTTTCCTATGACAAGAAAATGAAATAAAAAAATAAGATAAACCATTCTAATTAAATCGAAGAAAACACTACCTCTCGTTGTCTAATTCCAATTGGATATCCTCAATATCCTGTTTAATACGTGCATATTCCTTTTCAGAAGAAGCAACAGCATATTTAAGCCACTGCAACTCCTTCTCAGAATCAGCCAGTTCCCATTTTCCAGCTTCTAGATTGACTGAAAGGTGTCTGTCTTCCTCGGTAGATTTCAAGGCTTCTGTTAAGACAGCCTTCATCTGCAGGGCCAAATCGTAGTTGAGAACATGTTAACATACACAGAAACTTTGTCTGCATGGGAGAAGCCATACCTGCTCTTCATCTTGAGAAATTCTCATTTTCAGAGATTCTACTGATGTATTTACTTGTTGAAGTTGTTTTGCCAATGCCTGCTTCTCTGAAAGTAGAAAGTTCTGTGCTTGCTTTGTCTTCACACTCTCAGAAACAAGCTTGATATTATATTCATCCCTCTCAGTCACCTGCTGCAACAGATGCTGGTTTTGTGTCTGCATATCTTCATATGCCTGACCAATGGTCTGCAGGTAAAATAAAATAAAAAATAAAAATAAAAACCGAAGAAGAAGAAAAGTGAGAAAAAAATCATAGGTTCAATTATCAAGGACCCAGAAATTGAAGGTATCAGTTGGAAGACGAGCTTTAATAAGAGACCTCAATTTCAGATATATAAGCCTCTGCCTCCTTGTCTTTAATTTTAATAGCTTCGGTAAGCTCCAGAACATCCCTGCAAATAAAATGAAAGCAGGGAGTCACAAGTTTCGCATATACTTCATAAAATTGATCTCTAGAAGCTAAGTTGGTTTTGCATGCTTATGCTACATATATGCAAAATTGAACTATGAAAAAACACACCTCTCAGATGCATCGAGTTTGGCCCTTGATTCAGTTATTTCAGCTTCAGTGGCTGCAAGCCTTTGCTGACAAGCAGCTTCAGCTTCATTGGCTGCTTTTACCCTCAACTCTAGACTATGTTCATCTAATGCATTTTTGAACATAGCGGCTTGGGAGTGAGCTCTGCGTTCTGATTCTTTGATTTCCAACAAGTCTCTAAATTGCAAAAAGAAAACCTTAAATGTACTGGGAGAAAATAGCAAAGGCCCAATTATATAAGATACAACAGAAAAACTCATAAAATGAAAAATAGAAAACAAACATTTAGATCCAAATTCATAGATTGAGATGAACCCACGAATCATATAAACGAAGAAATCATCTTATTCCGGATTCCAATATTATTGTACAGATGACAAACAAACACAGTGCACAAAGTTATGAAGGTTGGAAATTCAGAATGCCAAATTTATTGCACCCTTGAATTGCAGACAGCAACTCACTGTAAAAATACAGCTATTTCATTCACTCTCTTTATTAAAATGTGATGCATGAAGTATATGCAACAGTAAATAAGAAACAACAACATCCTTAATCCTAAAACACCAGAAGATAAAGAGATGTATCACAATGTAGCACTCCCCAGCTTATGTTATACTATACATTTTCAAGCAAAGTGGGTTAACATTCTCATTTTATATGTTAATTACATGCCAGACCACATAACCAAAGTCCACTATACATTCAGGGAGCTGCATATTTACTCTCAACTCGTAATATTAAATTAATTCAAATCAGAGTTTGTTGCAGTCAGTTACCATAACGCAAATAAACTAAATTCATCCTATTCCTATCTTAGAGCATGTTGCTGATTCTTTCTTCCAATTTTAAAGGCCACCACGACATTTTTGTGGACACCCAAATAAAGTGACAAATGCACTATTCGTGTGAGACAAGTCCAGGAAGCAATAGTTGTTTGACTCAGGGATTAGTCTTTGTCCAGAAGATACCAAAGATTTAACCATATAAAAATCGCAGTTCAGGAGAACAATTTTGTGTAACAATACCCAGTCATACTTTCCCCAAGGTAAAATTGTTCAGAAGTACAACAGTAAGTTGTCAGTTCCTTAAAATGATCCTGCGTGTTTTACATCGAAATAGATAATGTTTGTGCATCTATGAGCATAATTTTATAGATTATTTGACATAGATATCACTTTTATATAATAGGTTACTGCATTTACTCACAACTCCTTCTATCCCAAAACACCGTAATGGCATCCTCCAAATGTTTGGAGCAATAAAAAATAACTAATTAAATAATTAAAAACAAATCCTTATAGTTTATACATAGTAGCCTATGTTCTAACCACAAGGCCTGTACAACCACCCAAACAAACAGAATTACCTGTTTACGTAGCTTTCCTGAGCGTACAAGTCCAAGAAGATCTGAAGTTCCAGTTTCTCCTTCTGCAACTTCTCAATCTGCAATATGTTAAGATCAGTCTATGCCCTTAAAATTCACAATGTTTTTTAAATGGTCAACATGTACTAGTGACTCATACTATCAATATACATCCTTTTCTCCCCATCTTCTTAGCTTCAGACATATTCAATTTATTACATAGCCATCATGACCAAACCATATGATATTACTGGACTACTACCATGATTAAATTGGACCCCAACTAACTACCCTCAAAAATATTTTTGACCTCCATGACATTGTTGTGAGCTTAGACTTATTGCTATGAAGATCACTCTACAGCATTGCCACTGAGGATATGGATAATTTCACTAAGCTCAACACAGGCAAAGAAATTTACACATATTTGCTTTGACAGGGAAACACAAGCTGGACACTAAAGACAAACTGAGTCTTAAATTCTTAAATTGGATAAGACTTAAAATTAAACAGCAGGTATTGATATATGAAGAACTTGCATGTAGACTGTAGTTGATAAAAACTGACACATAAATTTAAAGAGCATTCTCAGGAGTGGAAAAATATAATCCTGCATTAAAAGGATCAACAAAAATCCATAAACATGATGCATCTGAAGTAAAGGAAACTATAATCAAGACAAGAGGAGAGTCTCACCAATTCCTTGAGAGACTTGATCTCTGTCATCTGTTCAGCACATTTGTTTGCTAAGCTGTTCCGCTCATTTGTCTTAAAAAAAAAAAGTTGGAGAAGTTCAGAGAGTATTCCGCATTCAAAACTTATCAATAGTAAGATTAAAAGGATGAGAACCATAAAAAATCCAAGCAGACGACATTAATCATAAGATTTCTTTCCTCTGAAGTTCAGAGAGTATACTGACACCATAGTTGTAAATACAAACTTGCACTTAATTACGAAGCAACAAAAAGAACAAAACTTGCCAGCATTTTTTAATGTGCATGTGTGAGAACTTGATTCACTTAAAAAAAAAACACACACACACTTCACCGTACCCTATTCTTTCTGAATGGGAATAGTACGAGCATGCTCAATCAATATTACACCAGAAACTAATAAAATATGACTGATACAAGCAAGGGTAACTGGGAATGGAAGTAAACCTTCGTACTTAATGAAGCTTTTAAAGACTGGGATTTCTCACGCAAGGAAAGTGTTCCGTGAGCCGTTTCCTTCCACTGCTTCAACTGAGTTTCCATCATTTCCATCTCTTTCGACAAAGATGAGGACATCACATGGAACTCTGATGTAATGTCCTTTCTTCCTGCAGCATAGAACATCTTTAAGCACCAAAAGCTTCGGGAAAAAAAAAAAAAAAAAAGCCTCATACACACAATTAATATGAAATGATATCGAACTATGTAATTTCACCTGAATCCTGAACAGCTGCCTCCATGCTTATCTCTAAGTCATTTTTTTCAATTAAGCACTTCTGCAGCTGGAGCTCTAGTTCCTCAATCCTAGAGTCATTTTCATTTATGGTCCTGAATGCCTCTGCTGACTCTAGTTTGAGATTTAACTCCTTCTCCCTTCTCATGACAACAGCCCTGTCAGCCTGAAAACACACATTTAGAAAACATAACTCACAGGACAAATCTTCAAAGCATCTGCTTACACATAAAACAAAGCAACCTAACCTGTAAAGAACCAGTCAATGCTTTGTATCTCTCCACTTCAGCATTCCAATGCTGGAGTTGATCATTTAGCATAGTGTACAGTCTAGATGAGTGTACATATTTTTCATCCTTCACTTCATTCTGCGGTAAATATATCACAAGTAGGATGCTTTATTAAATAAGAAAATGCATGACTAATATAACTATTAAGTATCAAAATAAAATCAAAATTAGAGACCTGAAAGTCTTGCAATTGTTTTGACAATGCTAGATTTTCTTTCTGTGCTTCTTGAAATTCAGAAAGGCGGCTGGCTGCAAGTATCTGCAACATATGCACAAAAACATCTCCTGTAGTTAGTTAGAGAGAGAGAGAGAGAGAAGAGAGGTCCATGCAAAAGAGGTTTTTGGCAACATATGTATACCTTTGTTTCCTCAATTGAAGTTTTAAGTTCCTGCAAGCTTATTGTCCTTTCTGTTGATTTTTCAGGTGACAAAGTCCCATTCACGGCACCAGAAGTAAGGTTATGCATCCCAGATGCAACATCCTTTTGCATTTTTAGATTGACTAGTTTTCTCCTACTCTCCTCTAGTTCAGCCATGCTGTCATCGAGATCACCTGTCACCCATAACCGCACATGTACACATCAACAGACAACACCCACCTACAATCACTAAAATTTGGCAATTTCTATATTTTCAGAAATTCAGCATAATTCCTAAACTCTACAGGTATTAAAGTTAGTGTTGAATCTACATATCTGCTTCATATCTTCAATTTCCTATGTAATAAAAAGCGATTAGAACATGTGGCATCAGTTATCAAGTGTATAAAACTAGACATTTCTAACAGTACTAAAAGCACATAAAACACACAGATATGTGGGAATAAACATCTCAGGAACCTGTAATTCGCCTAATTTCAGACTGATCTGTTGAATCGCTACTAGCGCGAGTGTGAATGACATCAGCATACTCTTTATGCTTCAAATGAAGGATATCAATCACTTGACGTAGATTGTTGGCCTCCTTTTCAATCATATCATCAATCTTGGACAATTCGATAATAGCATCTGAGAATCACACAAATGCAAAAATTAGCTATATGTCTCCTGATGCACTTCCTACTGCAAAACTTAGATTGGAAAGCGAAACATAATTGTACAAATTAGTTTGTAGAGTTATCAATTTATGGAATATCACATCTTCTAACCTTCTGAAGATATCTTTCCATTCAAAGTACGGGCTATGTTCTCTGTTTTTTCCCTCTCAACATTAATTGTATGTTCCAAGAGTTTCATCAACTCCCTAGTTGATGTATGACGCAAAGTGAGAGATTCTTCAACATAGTTAACAACTTCATCAACGTTGTTAGCTTCTATCGCATCTCTTTGTAGGATTCTACAAAGAAACATCTCCTCCGCAGGGCATGACGGAATTGAACCTGAAAAACACTTCAGGTCAATCTAAAAACAACTAAAACTTCAATTTTGTAATTAGAAAGAATGAAGAAAAGCTAATAGGGATGCATTAAACAACTAAATATACCGCGAGAATAATCAGCAGAATCCAAAACTTGCAACGCATTTTGGCCTGCTCCAGCACATACTCCAAGAAGGGCTACATCGCCAACTAACTAAATAGCAAACAATGAAACCCCATCAGAATACATGTTGCTGATATAGAAAATTGAGTCCATGAATCGAAAAGATACCAAACAAAAGATTCATGATAACCTGATTCCACAGCTGATTCACCGCAATTAGCATGTCATCATAAGAACCTTGCTTCGCCTTCAGTTCTTTGATGTTTGCTTCAAGATCTTGCAATTCATGCTTCTGTTTGTCTATCTGCTGAAGCATCATCTGGTTCTGGTACTGGAGAACTGCGGCATCAACCTGGACACCCATACATGCACAATCACACAAATTTTTTAATCTTTATACTATTGCAAACCATAATTAAAGTGTAAATGAAGTACATTGAACTATAAACAATACACTAATCTAACTGCATGCATATTTATAAATTTCATGTTCGTTCCAGAAAAGGCTTTCATCTACTTAGAAATTCACCATTTCCCTGTGCTCTAATTGGGTCTACCACACATAACGAAAAGAAACCCTTTTTACCTACATCCCAAAAATTCAAGTCCTATTCCCTTTTCCTACACTTCCTCAACCACACAGACAAAACACGATAGCAAAAATCACAGAAGCACATCCAAATCAGAAAATGGAAAAACAGTCAATGACTCCAATGACCATTCTATCACAGCAACTAAAGCAAGAATGAACCTTTGTTCAAACCCTTTTCTACACTTCCAAAACCAAACACAGCAAAACCCAATAGTAACAATCACAGAACCACATCAAATAAAAAAAAAACAGAACCCAACGACTGCAATCACCATTCTATAACAGTAATTGAAGCAAAAATTAAACCTTTTTCCAACCCAAAAATTCCAGCTCTAGCAGAACCCAATACTACCAATCCCAAAACCACATCCAAACCAGGAAAACACAACCCAACACCTCCAATCACCATTCTATCACACCAATTCAAACAAGAACGAACCTTTTCACGAACCCAAAACTACAATTCCAATGCAAGTTTTCATGAGCAACCAAGCAATTCAAAATAGAAAGAGAGATAGATTACGTTATGGTGGTCATTGGGTGGCGAGGGGTTGGAGCTTCGGGCCATGGCGGACGAGAACGAATTCAAATGAGGTCTTTTCTTCTCTGGCTCATCCGAGTCTGAATTGTTTTCCATTTAAGAAAAAAGTGGGTCTTTTGTTAAGGAAACCAGGGCACCATTACAGCTCTAAGTTCTGAAAGCTCTGTGTGAATCCCTAGAGGGAGTGATACACATTAGTGCAGAGAATAGTAAGGAGCTCGGTTTGAGGTTGAAGACGACACCAGAAAATCACCGGAAACTTGAGGTGTTATTTGATTTTTTCTGAGTCAAAATCTTGGTTTTCTCCGATGAGAAAAAATAAAGAAGCAAACTTGGGTCGGGCCTTGCCAATAATTTAACAGATTGACAGTGGTTCTAATTCGACCTCTAAATTTAATATTTGAACATCTCTTACTTATTAAATCTCTAAAATACACTTTTTTGAATACTTAAAAAATTAAGTACACCTCTTTAATTTTATCTAAACATCCTTGAATAATTAAATATGTATATTCAACAATTTATTGTTTGTTCAAGAAAATCCAGAATATGTGTCTGGCCCAAACTTTAGGTTACTTGATTTAGTTGTAATATGGTTAGGAATTAGAGATATTCAAAGAGATATTCACATATATCTGATTAATTATACGATTATCTTTCCTTATACAACTCTGATTCTATGTCTTGTAATCCTCTATATAAAGAGGCCCCTAATATCAATGAAAGCACAACTCAATTCTATCCCGGTTTCAGTTTTCCTTAAACACGTTATCAGCACGAAACCCTAACCCTGAAACAAATAGTCAAACCCTGATTCAATAAGCAAAAACCCTAAATTCGAATACAAAACCTTGAATCCTTTTCTGCCTCCACCTCACACCTTGAAGCCCAACACAGCAGGAGTCCAGAACCACCAGAACCAGTCGGAAAACCGAATCGGCCACCAGAAGTTCCAAACCGCCCGCAGCAAATACTCAACCAGTTCAACACATTTCGGACCTCCGATTGCTACTAAAATTTGCCACCAGCAGCGCTTTGATCCCAGAATTTGGGAACCGGAAGAAAAAGAGTGAATCGGCAGACTAAAAATTCTGCAGAACCGGCAGAGAGAGAAAAAAAAAAAAGGAAGCCTAAGCCGCAGCCCAGTAGCCCAAGCTGAAGGCCAAAAGCCCAAGCCGCAGCTCAGGAGTCCAAGTCGCAGCTGAAGCCCAAGCCGCTGACATTAGCACGCCGTCAGCAACAGGGCCACGCAGCTCCCATCTCAACACCAGTGTCACGTCAACACGGTCAACATCTGTTGACAGTTTTCGGTCAACTTTCCGGTGACTTTTCAGGCCATTTTTCGACCACTTTTTCCTGTCAAATTTTCCGGCGACCTATTTCGGTGTATTTTCTACTAAAAGTTCCTTTTTTTTTTAGTTTTTATTCAATTTCTTTTCTTTTTCTCAGGGACTTGCAAACTCCCTTCTTCTACCCCCCTTTCTTTATCATATGGGAGACCTAATTAAGCCGAACTGTGGAGGTTCGTGCTTACTCTAAGTTTGGAGCTTGTTGAGATCTCCAAACTTAGAGTTTATAGAGAATTTATGGATCGACCACTTACGTAATTGTTTCGATCTAATCCAATACCTCTTTGAATTAAATTTCTTGGAAGCGATTACGCTCAGGAATTTTATATGTTTTCGTGGTAGCTTTTTCCGCTTCGAAACTAACCATTTTTCTTGTTCTCTTTCAGGATAAGTAACATGAACAAATTAGACTTTGCTCTATTGGGAACAACTGGCTCTGGATATCACAGGTCGGTTCGTGATGTCCGCCAACATCTCAAGGCCGATGAAATCCTGGATATGATTCTCGAGCCTAGCCAGGACGTGCTAACTGTTGAGCAAGCTCAAGCTTTGGAAGCAAATAGAGCAGCCTTAGAGGCAAATAAGGCTAAAGCCATTATCCTAATGACTCGTCATATGGATGATTCGCTCCAGTATGAGTGTATGAATGAAGAAGACCCCAGAAGGCTATGGGCCTCACTCGAAGAAAGATTTGGCAACGTCCGTAACTCCCTGCTTCCTGACCTAGAAGTGAGATGGCATAGCCTCCACTTCTGTGATTTCAAGTCAGTTCTTGACTACAACTCGGAAGCACTTCGCATTAAATCCTGAATGAAATTTGAGGTAAAGAGATCACAAATGCAATGTTGATTGAGAATACTCTCTCTACCTTCCCTGTCTCTGCATTAATGGGTTCTAAGAACTATCGAATAGATGTTACTGCAGGATGGATCACAAGGTTTCATGAGCTTATTGGAGCTATGAATGTCACTGAAAATTATGACAACGTCCTTGTGAAGAATTATAATTCGAGATCCGTGGAAACAGAGCATATTCCGGAATCCAATTATAGTCGCGCCCCTAAGAGAGGGCGACAAGAGAGAAACCCTAATCTTAGGGATACTTCTGGACGTTCTGGTCCATATAATCACTCTACTTGGGAAGGTAACCGCCAAAATAGGCAAACATGGAACCGAAGAGGTCAACATGCAAAGATAGAGGGAGGCAACGCCTCTGACCATGTTGGTGTTGCCACCAATACTAAGAGCCATCTAAATGGCGCTTTCAAAGCGCCTTAATCAATGAAGTCTGAGCAAAGAGATGTATGTTCTCAATGTGGAGAATCTTGTCACTGGGCACACATTTGTAAATCTCGTGAAGAAATTGTCACCGCCTACAAAGCATATTGTGAAGCAAGAGACGCTCACTGTATGGAACAAGAAGATCATGAAGATGATCTAGAGTGAAAGGTTGAAGACTACAAATCTAGCTGTGATCAATAGATCGCCAACTCTGTTTAAGTCTTTATGTTTTCAAGAGATGTAATAGCCAATTGCCATATTCTTTGTAGTAAATGCCAATGGTTTAGTCTTTCTTCAAAATAGGCTCACCCAAAGTAAGTGTGATGTCTAGAAAGGTTTTGAGATTAGTGGTACTTAAGCGAGCCTTGCTCCACCGACATCTCTCTACTCACCTGGTCACATTTATTTTGGAATTACCAAAAGAAGTTAGACGACTACCATTGTTTTGCATTAGCTAGCATTTGGATTAGATTCTCCTAATGGTTAAGAGACAATGATGTACTCTGTGGGCTTATGAATAAAATTTCGGGTTCTTTTCATTATGACTTCATTTTGATTCTGAGCATATTACTTTGTGACTACGATGGCTGGGCCATCAATATTAATTCGAGGACATGGAATAGCTGAAGTTCCCCTGTCCAAATGACACATTGATTACTGCCACAGAAACTCTCTACGCTTCTAGGGCAAATCTCCCCACTACACCAAAAACTGCATCACACGACGGCAAAAAAATGTTGTGTGATTCGGAGACTCACCGTGGTCTATCTCGATGTTGTCTGATGAAAAATCAGACGACGGTGAATTCACCGTTGTATGATATAAAGTCAGTCGACGTATATTCCTTTACATCGTTGTCCCAAGACTCGAAAGATACCAGACGCATCCATGCGCAGCAGTTCACACAATAGAATTTGCTTTTATTCCGTTGTGGGTTAAGATTTTCATACAACGGTTTTGTAGTTTGTATGTTGTGTGATTTAGAGTAAGACAACTGTGTTCTAGTATTTTCTGTTGTATGAGCTTAAAACTAGACGACGTTGCTTATTGAAATCCATTGTGTGATACCTATCAATGCGTTGTGTGAATACCCAGAATTTTTTGGTTCAGACAACGTTGATTGACATTTTTGAAAATCTGTTGTATGATTGCTTCAAACATCCATTCTCTGAATTGATTTGTGCATTAATTTGGTCCATTTTACCTAATGAACAGTGACTATATCTTTCAAGAAATCCATCATAATCTAACATTCTACACATAAAACTGCAAAAGGCAGTATTTTCCAAACAAAGTTGTTCAAATTTCAAGCCAACAATAAAAGAAGAAAAGCATTCCTAACTAGCTACACATGAATCAAAAGCTGATATAATATCTTTTCGCCTCAACAAAACCTTCATGTGCCACTTTATCAAGCATCTTGTGCACTATATTCTTATTTGCATCACCTCCAAGCTTGTTGTGAAGGTTCACAAGTTAGCACATATTGCAGCACCAGAAGGAATGTTCATATTTGTTTGTGGTGTTTAGTAGAACAAATCTGAATGGTTCTTCTAGGATTTGGATATTGGAGTGCGAAGAACCGTTTCCTCTATATCTACATCTTCACCATTCAAAATCCTGCACAAGGTTTCCCATCACTTATCAAATACTAAATTACCAATACATGTCATAATAATTCGATGTCGGTAGATAAATCAGACTGATGATTGTATCAGCTAAGATAGAGAGGTACATTTGAACATTATACACACTAGCCTCTTAACATGTGCTCCGCACATGTCAATTAGATTTTATTTATTTATTTTTAATTAAAAAAGTTACTGCAATTTCTCTCCTAATTTTAGGGAAGCTTCTCCTTTTTTCATGGGAGGTATTGCAATTTTTTCAAATGTGATACAGTTGATTGACTATCTTATCCTCATATAAAAATAATTTGTTTATTAATATTTATAGTATGTGAGGGCATATACGGTAGTTTAAAAATTTAACCATTCTCTTAAGAATTGGCTTGATTATATAAGATTTAATTAATGAGACAAAGAAGCAAATCGTAATCTACCAATGAGACTAAGCAGCTTAAATGATAGAGCAAACCTGAAATGCACAGGAGAATAAGTTCGAAAAAGTACATAAGTATTGTTCATGTTGACTTCACTATCAATCCAAGCAATCAAAGTTTCCATTGATCTCTGGTATGCAGTTTAACATGAAAAAGTCAAAATAACAAATTAATAATAAGCCTCTAGTTGTGAAGGGTACCAGTAGATGTCGGATGGTTTGTAATCAAAAGCATATTTAAATGTTGTAGCAGCTGCACCATATATCCCCAGTTGTGTGCAGAACTCGCTAATAAGATTAAAATTAGAAAAATCCAAAAGAAGAAGGAAAATAAATTGAAATTGAAGTACAGAACATATATACCTTGGGCTTCTCAGTGCTCCCACTAGTATAGAGCACAAAAAGTGGATCCTCTGCATCAACCCACTCCACTGCACAAGTAGTTGGATATTTGGGTATGCCATCCTGGAATATAACTACGAGTCATCAATTAACACCAATCCGTAAAGTAAATATTCAAGTCACTTATAACCATTTGATAAAAACACTAATAAAGAAAGAATAAACAATGCGCGCAGTATGAATGTGAAAGAGAAAAGAAAAAATAATTGTTTCTTTTTCATGAAAGCCTATAGAAAGAGGAGTTTGTACTACTACTAACCTGCCACCATATATCTCACCCTTCTTCCCAATTAGTACTTCTCTCTTCAAAGCAGATTCATTCTCATAAGTTAAGCATACATCTTCTCAAACAAGAAATCATATATCAATCAGATTCCTATCATAAAATATATATCTATTTGGTTAGTAAAGGTGAGAAAATTAATCCTTGGTTTTAGAAAATATAGTATAGAAGAGTAATATGGTATTCTCTCATGGTTGGTTACTGTATCTAGGCACACAACTTTGGCGAATAATGTAGGTTCCAGAATGTGTCAAATCCAAAACCTAGAGGGCTGTCCTGCCAATAGATAATCAAATAGAGCAGAAGTAACCAAAGAGGCAACAGTCAATTCTAAATGTTCAAAGTTGTAACCACATAAATAAAATGAACCATTTCAAGTCTAGAGTTTGGCTTACCTAGTAAATCCATATTACTTGATCCCACACTTCGAGATGCTTCAGGAAGCCCCATTTTCTCAACTAAAACCTGAAACGACAATGAGCCCAAGTTAACAAAATGACTTGGGCATCCATTGTAGAGAATTCAGAGTCATGGAATACTTAGGGCTTGTCCGGTAACGTTTTTAAAAATCGATTTTTGAAAATAAAAACGAGAAAACAAGATTGGATTTTTGAGATCCGAAAATGTGTCCGGTAGCTTATTCCTAAAACAATTTTCAAAAACGAGAGAAGATGGGGACTAGAGATGAGAGAGAGACCTGAGAAGAAGATAGCGACGTGAGAATATGAAAGAAGAGAGCATGTTCTTTTTTTTCTTTGTTTTGGAAAATATATCTCCATGTTTTCTAAAATATGAGAATGAAAAGGTGAAAACGTCTATTTGTTGTTTTCCTGTTTTACGAGTAAAATAAAAAAATATTTTCAAAAATTATTTTCTGCATTTTTGAAAACAGACCAACGAATGCATTTAATTTCAAGCCATTTTCATTTTATAAAAATGACTTGAAAACGTTACCGAACGCCACCTTATTATTTCAAGAGAGACAAGAAATGTTACCTTGATTACTGTATGATTGGGCATCCATTGCAGAGAAACCAGAGTCAAAAACTTTGTTAGATAAATTATTTAAGATTGTTTAACAATTGATATACACAGAAAATAACAAGATAAAGGCATGCCAAACCTGTTTTGCATATTGGGTATGCGTTCCAGGCTTCCTCTTGCTGAAATAAAAGGTTTTACAAGTAAGATAATGTAACCCAGAGATTCACAACAATTGACAGCATGAAGTGTATTGATCAATGATCCACTCCAGTAAACAAAAAGAGCAAGCAGTTGGTTCAATATGTAAAGCAATCATTAGTTCACTAACAAAAAGGGTTTCTACAAGTGTATTGTTCATTAGCAACCTTTAGTTCAATGTTTCACGTATACCTATCACGTACATGACAATTCAGTAGCAACTTAAATCATAAAATCAACCACATTATTATATGTCCTGGAATTACCTTTGTCATCAACTACAAGTGATAATTATGAATACAAAGATGAGCATAGCGCATACCTCAACAAATCATCTTTCATATAAAAATTGATTGTGAGCCTTGCAAGGCCTAAAACTCCTTGAACGAAATAGGATGAAATACCAAGTGATTGACTTTGCTGCTCCTGAACATCCTCCATTATATATCACAGCCTTTATAATATAATCTGCACACAACCAATTCAAATCATGGGCATCAGTGAAACAAAGAAGAGACTTCACACTTGAAAATTCAAATGCATTAGAGTTTGTTATGGAAACAAAGGAAGAGCAAACCAGAAAAGAGAAGTCACTTACTTATTAGAGTTTCATTGTTGAAAGCATTTTCCTTTTGAAATCCATCTTCATCAGAAACACAATTCCATAAGTGTTGGCCAAGATTCTCCTCTCCATCTCCTCTTGCATCTTCTTCATCTGAAACCCAGCAAATAAACAAGCTCAAAATCCTAGAAAATCAACCGCATATCTTCAATTTAAACCCAAAACCACCAATTCCAAGGTGCTAAAACAAGAAATTGAGCAAAAACAAAGCACACTCGGATAGACATAACAGGTTCGGAGCTACAATTATAAATTAGGACCCAAAACATGATATTGAGCAAAAACAAAGCACACCCAAATAGAATTGAAACTGTTCCTTTAGGGTTAGGGTTAACTCCTCACCAAGATCGTCGTCATCGGACTTGGAGACCTGATCTAGCGTGAAAACTCAGAACCCGAAATCGGCCCAGAACCAAAAGCTCTGATTTCGCAAGTGTTGCGTGTCTTTGGCTCATGGATTGTCTCGGATTCGAGTGAAGACTTCGACCGGGTGCTCCGATGGAGATTCTTTTTTGGGTTGAGTTGGGGTTTGGCCTGAGACAGGTAAACTTTCAAGAACTAGAGAAGACGACAAGATTATGGGGTTTTGGTTTGAGTTTGGTGGCTGTGATTGGATTTGGTGGAAGAAGGTGTCGGAGCCAAGGCACGATGTTGAAGCCTTGAAGAGGAGTCAAGGCTTTTGGGAGAGAAGAAAATAAGAGAAGAAGAGAAGAAATACCTAGTCTTGAGCTTGCAAAGAATGAGATTTATCTTCTCTCTGGGGCAGAAGAAATACCTTAATCGAGTAGAACCCAACTCGATTGGTCAGAACCCAAATCCCCCATTTCAGCAGAATGTAAAACCCCCAAATTGAACCAAACTCGAACCCTAATCGAGTAGAACCCAAATCGAATAGAATCTAAATCCAGTCTTTGAAAGATGGTGATTTGTGATGACTAAGTGTTTTGAGAAGATGATGAAGAAAAGCTCCAGATTTTGCTCGAAGTGAAGAAAAGCTTGGGGTTTCTCTCTCAGACATGAAAAATGGCCAAGGCATTAAGTGTGCCGTCAAGTTGCCCAAGGTAATAAGCATTAACCCTTTTTTTTTTACTCAGACAAACAACGTATAGATATGTTTACGTTGTCTGATTTGTTACATAGCTGAGGGAATGAAACATGGAAATTTCCCGCCTCTGCAATCAAAATGTTAGGTTTCACGCTTAGGCTAGTTATTTCTCATTCACACAACAGAAATAGTTCATTCTGTTATTGGAACTTGCAAGCATAACAAACAATTGAAGCCAAATTTTCTCATTTTGGGAGGAATGAATGTCATTTTGGAGCTATCTCCAAATTTTGGTACTTACTTACACAACAGAACATTAAAAACCATTGTATGATGATTTGCAGGTATATACTCCTACAATGGAAGTAACTAAACTGTTGTCCAATTTAATGGCATCTAGGGTACAATTTGGAGCCAAATTTGACTCAATGGTAGGAGGGAAATATGTCGGTCTATTTTTTTTCATTCAGACAACAGATAACCTTTCTTTCTATTGTGCCATCACCTCCTAACTAGAAGTTTTAGAATTTGAGCATCTTTATACAACAAAGATTTATTAAATATGTTGTATGATTCAATTGTCATCAACAGACAACAGAGGATTTGTTCTCCGTTGTGTGATCACTGTTGTGTAATGCAGTTTTTGGTGTAGTGCCCCTATGAATAGCCAATGGATTCCCTGCAAAAACGCATGTAGAGAACAGAAATGAGTTCCTTTGCTATATCTCTAATGATTGCGAACAAATGTGCATCTTAGAAAAGTTTATGTGTCTTTGTAGTGGACTCTATGTCACTATTCGAGCTATTAAATCCAATAAAGTTATGAGAGAATATCTCTTGGATTTAGACACATATTGGCTTTGTCACGATAGGATAGGTCATCCCGGTCATGATATAATGATCCGTCTACCAAAGACTTCACATGGACATCCTTTCCTTCGAGCGAAACGAAGCATGAATAAAAAGTTGATTCCTGGACTAAGTGTGACCGCCGCCATCGTCAACTATCAGCCTAGGGCTGGCATAGTCCTTATCCATGATGCCATGGATAGTGTATATCATGGTGATGACGCCCCAGGTGATGCTACAATCACCAACTTTGCTTCAAATTGTGTTTCAGACGCTCAGACCCAACCAAAATCCTCATTGGTTGCTTCTAAAGCCTCTCACTTGTTTACAAAGCCTGTTCATTAGGGAAATTAAGACTGAGACCATTCTATGCAAAAGATATGAAAATACTCGTTCTGTTTTTACATAGAATCCATGGGGATTCTATGGACTGATTCAACCAACTTGCGAACGTTTAAATATCTCATGATGTTGGTTGACACGCAAACACGCTGGTCACGTATTGTGCCATTGTCCACTTGTAATGCTGCTTATGCTACACTGCTAGCACATGTCATATGACAACGGGCTCACTCCCCGAATCATCCTATTCAGTCAATTGGATTTGACTATGCTTGAGAATTTACATGATGTTGGACATCATATTCCCATGAACACACCTAATTGGTCTCGTGGAAACGACTATGATGGTAGTCCGAATATTGGTAATGCGTACCAATCTCCTTATATCCTCTTGGGGTGATGCAATATCGCATGCAGCTATGCTAATTCGTCTACGACCCACCGCCACTCAATCTACCTCTACGTTACTGCTAGTGACTGAGTACAAGTATCGTACTTACGCACATTTAAGTGAGCCATTTATGTGCCAATTGTGCCGCTACAGCGCACTATGATAGGTCCTTAACGATGAATGGGCAACTACGTTGGATTTGAGATTCCAACAATTGTCCGCCACTTAATGTCCTTGCTAGGCGATCTCCTTACCGCTAGATTTGCGAATGTCACTTTGATGAGACAATCTTCCCATCATTAGGGGAGATAAGAACACGAATGTTCAGCAGGAATGACAGGAAATGTCATGGTTTGTTCCCATTATGTCTCAACTCGATCCCTGTTAAAGTGACGAGATCACACAAATATGCTGCAAACATGACTGCAAGGATGGACATCCCTAAAAAAGGACGTAGCGTCACCCTACACGAAGGTAGGCATTGCGCCACTGCCATAGAGAGTGGCACTTTGGCGTTACTGAGCTCCAGCTAAGATGCGTGGGAGGCCCGTGGGTTTGAAGGATACTTTGGCACATTCCAATCATTTGATCATCAAGACTCAAAATCCGTCTCATGAGAATCTTCCGAGTTATGGTTATCGTTGAGGGATGCCTCAACGTCATAACCTATTCCTGAGAATAAAAAGCTCTTTGAAAATTACACTAGTGTACATGAGACGTGGGATAGAAACTCCATCATAATTGTTGATTTCGTTGCGCATGAGTTTGTTGAGTCTGATGATATCGAACCACGCTCCGTTGATGAATGAATGCTAACGTTAAGTTGAACTCTCTAACGAAGAGGAAGGTTTTTTGAGCCAGTGATGCCAACACCGCCTAACATAAAACATATTGACTAATTAATGGGTCTTCGTTAGAAAGCGTGATGAGAAAAAGAGATGACAATCTCGCCAAATGTCGCAAGGCTTCTCACAAAACGCCCTGGAATCGACTACGATGAGATATATTCTCTCGTAATGGATGTCATTGCACTCCACTACCCTGTTAATTTAGTAGTTTCCAAATAACTGATCATGCAGCTTACGAATGTGGTCACTACGTATCTCTATGGGGATCTAGATACGAAATATACATGAAGGTTCATGGTGAACTTCATTTACCCAAGTCAAGTGGCTCTAGACCACGGAGTGCGTTTCTCAATAAAATTGAAACACTCACTAAAGTAACTACTTGATTAGGAAGGGATATGCCCGCGCATTTCCATAACAAGTTTCGGATTTTACCGCGGTTCATATTGAACATGATCTTCATTAGAAGCCCTTAAAGAGTTAAGGGAAACCGTTGAACACTTGAAATCCGAGTTTGAGATTGAGGATTTTGGGTGAACACGATTATGTCTCGGTTTGGAACTTGAGCATCGTGTTGATAGATGCTTAGGTATTTTGATTTGACAAAGTCAAACCTTCAAGCACCCCCATGATCTTCCGTAGTCTTGATCCTGAAAATGATCCTCTTCTTCTGAAGGATGATGACGAAGATGTGCTAGAGGCAGAAGTGCCTTACTTGAGTACAATAGGCGTATTATTGTACTTAGCTCAATGCATAAGAGACCAGACATCTCATTTGCCATGAACTTGTTAGCTAAGGTATAGCTTTGCGCCAACGCGACGCCATTAGATTGGTGTAAAATATATCTTTCAGTACTTGAGATGTACGATTGATATGAGCTTGTTCTATCTCTATAGAGAGATGATGGATTCGGACCCATTACACATCAGGAACGCCGCCAACACTGGCCTGCGTTTACTATCCCCATCCCAAAATGATATGTGTTTTGGAAGGTTTTGCTGATATTGGGTATCTCTCTGACCCACACAAAGGTCATTTCCAAACTGGTTAAGTGTTCACCATGGGTAAAGTCTATGATATCTTGGAGGTTCATGAATGTATAAGGATTGGATCCATAATTACGCATGTTCGAACAATTGTGGTTTGAAGTCTACCACAGATGAGCCTACGAGCATATAGGATAATGCTGATTGTTTTGAAGTAAGGCTACATCAAAAGCGACCACACCAAGTATAATTAGCAACAACACTCTCCTCAAGATTAAAGTGAACTAGGTTCAATTTGAGGACAGTGCGGTAGGCTTGCTCACTAATTCATTGCTTAAATTCCACTTTCGGTAAACATGTCGGTAGCATCATTTGCGGAAGTTATCCTAACTCCCATGACCGTAGTCATCAGGAGGAGATGCAGACAGACATTAAGAGGAGATGTCTACATGTATGGTCTCGAAACGTGAAGAGTCTGTTGCGCTCGTTTCCCTTTCGACCGAGATTATTTTTGTCCCATTAGGTTTTTGTTACTCGGGAAGGTTTTTAATGAGACAACGAGAGGAGCACCATGTTTCGATGACACAAGGGGGAGTGTTCAAGTAAATCCAGAATATGTGTCTGGCCCAAACTCGAGGTTACTTGCTCTAGTTGAAATTAGGTTTATATTAGAGATATTCTCGGAGAATCTTAGGAGATATCCAATCAATGTACGATTATGTTTCCATGTACAACTCTATCCCTATGCTTGTAATCCTCTATATAAAGAGGCCTCTATTATCAATGAAAACACGACTCAATTTTCTCCCAATTTTAGTTTTCCTTAAACAAGATACTCTTTATATGTATTAAAGTATTTTATTCAAAAAGCATATATGACAATTCAAAATTTGGTGAAGCCTTTAACACCAGTTTTGGCTTTCCTTTTATAGTAGTAGAGCTAGACCGTAATTTTAGAATGTCTATAGTAGTTATCTCTACTTTTTGAGAAACAAATAATAATATAATATGATTAATATCTGAAGCCAGAACTTATGATATATATCAATTTCCTAAGCTCAATCTCATTAACTCTAAAGGTCAAACAAACTCCTTTAAAAAAAAAAAAGGTCGAGCAAATTAATAAACTAACGAATACTAATCATTCTATCATGGTAGCTATTTTGATAGTTTGACACTCAAATTTTCTTTTTGGACTAAATATTGTTTAGTCCTTGAACTTTTTCCCTAAAAACACTTCAGTCTCTGGTCTTCTAATTTCACACGTTTAGTCCCTGTACTCTAAAATTTTGAAACAGTAGGTCCTTGCCGACCAAAAACTCGGTTAAATCGATGACGTGGCAATTTTTTTGCACCAAAATGTCTATTCTACCCTCAAATTTTTTTTAAATAAATTTATTCTTTTTTCTTTTCTCTTTATCTATTTTTTTGTTTGTTTAATTTATATTTTTTTTTTCTTCTGTTTTCTCTTCTTCTTCCAGCTCCATCAAACGTCCGCCGTCCCCCTCTCACTTTCCCGGCCATTAACTAATAATTTCATTCTCCATCTCAAACCTCAAATCTTACATTGTTCGTCATGTCTTGTTTCACCACTTTGCAATTGCTTTCTTCCTCTTGTTTCTGGTCCAGCTCGGTTTCGGTGGTCGGAAACTCTCCACTTTAGCGGAGCAGCAACCACTGGTGCTCAAGTTCGATAACAGCGCCCTTCTCAAGGACAACATCACCGTCAATCTATTATGGTATGGTCACTTTACCCCAATCCAGCGCTCCATAATTGTAGACTTCATCCAGTCCCTCAATTCCCAGCGTCGTGCCCCACACCTTCCCTCAACTTCTTCCTGGTGGAAAACCACCGAGAAATTCAAGATCAGATCTTCCACCGTCCCCTCCACCAGTCCCTACGACATCCTCTGCAGCATCCCCTACACTGCCCTCTACACCAAACCCAGAAGACCAGAAAAGCTGTCGTGGATGGTGAACACCCAAAACATCAATTCCATCAAAATTCAACTATAATCGAAATCAAGCACATCAATGTACAGAGCATGAAGAGTAGATGAATTTTCTCACCTCATGCACTACTGATTTCGGCCAGAGCTACAAGAAAAAGCACAGAAACCGTCGGAGAATTTCGGCGTCGATTCTCACACCATGGTCGACGGAAGACCAAAACGATTCCAGACGGACGTCGGCGACGTCGAGATGGCTCGAACACTAAACCATCCCCAACCCCACCGGCCGACGTTCATCGTCTTCTCCCCAGATCTGATCATCTTCTCTCTAAGCCTCGATTTCGAGTTGAATCGGAGCTCCAAACAGCTGCTCCACCATAGATCATTCCTCCGCCGACGCCTTTTGAAGTTTGGCGGTGTTTGGCTAAGGCTTCTGGCCCGATAAGACCGGTTGAGGTTCATAGCTCGGCGAGAAATAATGAAGAGAAGAGAGGGAGTAAGGAAGCGGAGGAGAAGAGATAAACAGACCCAAAAAAAAAAGACAAAAAACAAAACAAACAAACAAATAGAAAAAGATAAAAGAAAAAAGAATTAAAAAAATAATAATAAATTTATTTTAAAAAAATTGAGGGTAGAATAGACATTTTGGTGCGACAAAATTGCCACGTCATCGATTTAACCGAGTTTTTGGTCGGCAAGGACCTATTGGTTCAAAATTTTAGAGTACAAGGTCTAAACGTGTAAAATTAGAAGGCCAGGGACTGAAGTGTTTTTAGGGCAAAAGTTCAAGGACTAAACAGTATTTAGTCCTTTCTTTTTTATGGGGGATTCATTTTGAAGAAATTTGAATTATAGAATGTAATTCAGATTTGGAATCGTAAATTTAGATCTTATTTTAAGAATAATGTGTGCGGACAATTGATTTGATTAGAAGTAATTAGGTTATCCATATTCTAGTGACACAATCATTTAGATAAAAGTAGACGAAGATGTAGAAGTTTTCAATTGTGGCAAAAAAAATTATTGGAATCCATTTTTTTTAAAATTAATGAAGAAAGTAAATGATATTGATAATCGGAACGACTATAAGGAGAAAGTGACACATTTTTATTAAATATATATTATTACTTTAAAAAGCCTGCGTGCCGCAATTAGCTTTACATTTTGAGAAACAAATAATACCAGTAATATCATAAACCAGAATGATACATACATCAATTTCTAAAGCTCAATCTCACTGACTTTAAAAGGTCAAGCGAACTAATAAGCTAACAAATATTGATCATTCTATCAACAAACGAAACGACAATAAACTACATGTCTCAAGAATACTTAATCCACACTAGCTAATCGCTTATACACTCAATTGAACATTGAAGTGCAATTGAAAAGTCATAGACCAACTCAGCGAAACATATTCACAATTGTAGAGACTACAGACCTCAGAGCTAAGTAAGAGAAGAGGGTGGCAAGACACCTTCTTGATACCCCACTTTGTATTACACGCAATAAATATTGTTTAGTCCTTGAGCTTTTGACCATTAAACACTTCAGTCCCTGACCTTCTAATTTCACACGTTTAGTCCTTATACTTCAAAATTTCAGACCAATAGGTCCTTGCCATCTAAAAGTCACGGTGAAATTTCTATTATGCCCTCAGTTCTTTTTTTTTTAATAAATTTATTCCTTTCTCTTTTATTTATTTATTTATTTATTTTCAAACAGAAAGAAAGAAAGGAAAAAAACAGAAAAAAAATAAACAGAAAGAAAGAAAGGGAAAAAAAATTCATTTTCCAAAAAAAATAAAATAATTAATTAATTTTAAAAAAAGAACTTAGGGCATAATAGACATTTCGCCGCGACTTTTAGACGGCAATGACCTATTGGTCAGAAATTTTGAAGTACAGGGACTAAACATTTGAAATTAGAAGGCCAGGGACTGAAGTGTTTTATGGTTGAAACCTCAAGGACTAAACAGTAATTAGTCCTATCATAAATCACTAACGATACATACATCAATTTCTGAAGCTCAATTTCATTGACTCTAAAAGGTCAAGCAAACTAATGAACTAATAAATATTGATCATTCTATCAACAAACGAAACGACAATAAACCACATGTCTCAAAAATACTTGATCCACACTAGCTAATCGCTTATACACTCAATTGAACATTGAAGTGCAATTGAAAATTCATAGACCAACTCAGCGAAACATATTCACAATTGTAGAGACTACAGACCTCAGAGTTAAGTAAGAGAAGAGGGTGGCAAGACACCTTCTTGATACCCCACTTTGTATTACACGCAATAGTTAGGCCCAAGATCCCCACCCAGATTAAACCCAAAACAAGCAAAACCACCCAGACAGCCCCAACCATGATACACCTTAGCACTTGCCGGCCAACCACCTCCGGGGGTCATTGCCTTTAGCACTGGCACTTGGAAATCAAACTAAAAACACCAATAAACCATCAAGACCCGCACTAGCCAATCTTTGAGAATCAAGAACATGATCTGATCATCTCTCCAGCATTTGAGACAATTTTCTTCGCATGAAGTCTCATATATCTTCACTACAAGGATGCCTCAAGTACTAAAGTCGTTTTCATATATCTTCACTGCATCATGTTTAGTTGCTAGCCATAATTTCTTGCGTAAGTCTCTCTTTTTGGTGAAAGTTTTGTCTCTCGCATTTGAGACAAAATTTTTCGCATATAGTATATTGGGTGAGATCTTATTCGATTTTCAATTTTCTATTTATCCATTGAACTTTTCTATTAGTATGTGTTCAGCTTCTCTCTTCAGCTTTTCTCTGTGCTGGTTTGAGAGTCGTCAGCGCCTCCACCCTTTGTGGTGTGTCTCCGCCCTTCTTTGTGGTGAGTTTTCCCTAAGCTTTTGTAGAATCGCTGTAAATCTGTATGTAATTAGAATTTTATTTAATTAGGATATCCTGTAATTATGGAAAGATTGTTTCCTTTTAGAGTTAGACTACTCCTTTGTACTTGTATATATACCCTCATTGTAGGATGAATAGAATCATCAAATTAACCCTGAATTGAAGTATTCTTTTCTACTTGGTATCAGAGCAGGTTCAATCATTTGAACTTGCGTTGCATCCTTTGAATCATGAATCCTGAAGAACAACATAAACCGCTGCGTACCACCACCATTGAATTCCAAACCACCATCACCCTACCTTTTTTCGAAAAAAAATTCAGATCCATCTTGAAACCCTAGAAAACTCAATCCTGCAAAAATCCCGAATTCCTCAATGGCTGGACCTGTAATTGAAGACGAACAGTCAAATCCCGAGAAGGCAATGGTGCCATCCTCACAGGTCATCCATCACCACTACACCACCCAACAAGACAACTCTGCGTTCCCAACAAGTGTTGTCTTGAATGAATCCAACTACACCATATGGGCTCCTCTCATACGGATGCGCATTGGAGCATGAGGGAAGGTTGGTTATCTGACCTGAGTGAAGGCTGAACCCACCATAAATTCTGCAGAGTATGAAGCTTGGGCCACGAACAATGAAAATGTGAAAAGTTGGCTCATTGACTCCATGAAGTCCTCTCTTATGAACCGGTATATTCGTCTTTCTACTGCAAAAGATATTTGGGAAGCTGTAGAGAAAATTTTTTATGATGATTCTGATGAAACCCGGATCTTTGAATTGAACAAGAAGTGTTTGAAGCAAAGCAAAATGGACGGCCTATTCCTACCTACTATAATGAGTTAGTGGCGATGTTCCAGGAGATTGATCAAAGGGTGGCCTCTCAGAATGATAATGTTGCAGCTGTAGTTCAAGAGACCTCAGCGATGTCCCGTATGCGTGTTCACATATTTTTTGAGTGGACTTGACCTAGAGTATGATCAGGTGCTTGGAGAAATCCTGCGCAAGGAACCTAAATTCTCTTTGGAGCAGAGTTATGCTTACATTCGAAAGGTGCAATCAGAGAAACAGGCTATGGGGCATTCGATACCTACCGAATCTTCTGTTATGGCTGTCCAATGCAAACCAAGTCCTCCTCCAGGCTTCTCACATCGTCCTCTAGGTAAACCAAATCCATATGCAAATAGAAAGTTCATTGTGTGTGGGGAACTAGGTCATAGCAAAGAGCGGTGCTATGAAGTGATTGGTTACCCTGATTGGTCGGACTTCACCAAGAAACCACGAAAGAATCTGGGCAAGGCCGCCATTGCTACTACAGAGGAAGAGGGTCTAGACAATGCCTCCGCTAATGTAGTGCAATCAGGTATGAAGGGTAAGGTTACTTTGAATAATACATGGATAATTGATACAGGTGCATCTGATCATATGACCAATGACCCTAATCTTGTGAAAAACCTTAGACATTCCCTTCAAGCTGTTGTCTCTACTGCTGATGGTACTCCAACTCCAGTCACTGGAGAAGGTTCTATTGTTTTATCTGATACATTAACCCTTGAATCTGTCTTAGTTGTTCCATCACTAGCTTATAATCTCCTGTCTGTTGGTCAAATTATTTTAGCTCTTGCATGTATTGTGACCTTCTATCCGTCTTTCTGTGTGTTAGGGGGAAATTGTACTACCTGGATCTGACAGAGACTGGAGAGAACCAGAAGCATCTTTTGGGGCAAGCTAATCAAATCAATGGGGTAGAGAATGCGAAGGAAGCTGTATGGTTATGGCATCGCCGTTTAGGTCATCTATCTTTTAGTTAACTTAAGAAGCTCCAACCTCAATTGTTTTCTGTTGTCAGTGATTCGGATTTTCATTGTGACATTTGTGAACTAGCCAAGAGCCACCGTGTTTCATATTCACCAAGTCTTAATAAAAGTCATGTTCCTTTTATGAAAATTCACTCTGATGTCTGGGGTCCTGCGAAAATTCCTTCTCTTTCTGGAGCTTGATATTATGTAACGTTTATTGATGATTGTACTCGCATGACAAGGGTATCATTACTGAAGAATAAGAGTGATGTATTTGGGATGTTTACAGAATTTGACAAAATGGTGGCAACTCAGTATTAAAAATCCATTAGAGTGTTTCAGTCTGACAATGGTGGAGAGTTTGTGAATGGCCCTATGATTGAGTTTTGCCGGTCACATGGAATTCGTCATCAAAACTCCAATTCTTATACTCCTCAACAGAATGGTTTAGCAGAATGGAAGAACAGGCAATTGATGGAAGTTGTTCATGCTTCCTTGTTTGGCATGAATGTACCTCGGTCCTATTGGGGAGAAGCAGTAAAATCAGCAGCATATCTTAGCAGCCGTACTCCTTCACTGGTGATTGAGTTTCAGAATCCTCATCAGAAGCTTCATACACTTTTGACCATCCCTTCTATGCCTAATTTGGAGCCCCGGGTGTTTGGGTGCACAGCCTATGTTCATATTCCCAAGCCTCAACGCAGCAAGCTTGATCCTCGTGCCCGTAAGTGTATCTTTGTTGGTTATGCTGACTTCCAGAAAGGTTATCGATGTTATGATCCTCTTACTGGTACTATACATGTCTCTCTTGATGTTGCTTTTCTTGAATCCGAGCCTTATTACTCAAAGGGAGCTTCTCAGTCTTCCCTTCAGGAGGAGAGAGGTTGTGAAGGGAATGCTCGTTCTATTATTGATTTTGATGTCTTTGAAGACTTGGAAAATTTGGAGGATAGATTTGAAGGTAGAAATTCGGAAACAGAAAATGCGACTGCCGAACAGAATGGATTGTAAATTCTGAAATAGACAATGCGACTGCCGAACGAAGTGTTGCGAATTCTGAAACAGAAAATGCGACTGCAGAACAGAATGCGACTGCTGAACGAAGTGTCGCGAATTCCGAAATAGAAAATGTAACTGCCGAACAGAGTATTGTGAATTCCGAGACAGAAGAGACAACTTCTTTGGATAGTTTGAATCAAAATCAAGACATATCTGAAGCTCATACACAAGATATTTCCCCTTCTGCATCACCAACCGAAGATCCTGGTCAGAATGATCCACCTCAGGTACCCCTAAACTGTAATGAGTCTTCTGGGTTAGAAAGTGCCGAACTTAGGAAATCACAAAGGGTTACCAAGGGAATTCCTAAGAAACAATATGAACCAGATATCAAAGCCAAAGCTAAATACCCTATAGTTAATTTTATGTCTCACCATAGGATTTCTGGGTTGTTGATCAATTATCTACTGTATCTATTCCTAGTAACGTGCAGGATGCATTGACGGATCCAAAATGGACAAAGGCGATGAATGAAGAATTGGAAGCTCTTCAAAAGAATGCAACATGGGAACTAGTACCTATGCCGGTTGGAAAGAAGACTGTAGGATGTCGTTGGGTATTTACTGTGAAGCTTAATGCAGATGGAAATATTAATAGATACAAGGCGAGGTTGGTTGCCAAAGGATATACACAACGCTATAGGATTGATTATAAGGAGACTTTTGCACTTGTGGCAAAGATTAATACTGTCCGGATTCTAATCTCACTTGCAGCAAACAAAGATTGGCCCTTGCACCAGTTTGATGTGAAGAATGTATTTCTTAATGAGAATTTGGAGGAAGAAGTGTACATGGATGTGCCCCCAGGTGTTAAGAATTACCCAAGTGACGTTGGCAAGGTATGTAAATTAAAGAAGTCTTTGTATGGCCTGAAGCAGTCTCCAAGAGCTTGGTTTGGAAGATTTTCAAAGTCCATGAAAGCATTTGGATACAGATAGAGCAATTCTGACCATACCTTGTTCATCAAGCGCAAGAGTGGTAAGATTACAGCTCTTATTGTGTATGTTGATGACATGATTGTTACAGGGGATGATCCAAAAGAGATAAATGAATTGCAAAGGATGATCCGAATGAGATAAATGAATTGCAAAAGTATTTGTCAAAGGAGTTTGAAATGAAGGATCTAGGACAACTAAAGTATTTTTTGGGTATTGAAGTTGCAAGGTCTAAGAAGGGGATTTCACTTTCACAAAGGAAATATGTTCTTGATTTACTTGCTAAAAAAGGGATGCTAGACTGTAGACCCATCGAGACACCCATTGAGATGAATCACGGACTTGCTATCTATCCTGATCAAGTTCCAACTGATAAAGGGAGGTATCAAAGTCTTGTAGGAATGTTGATTTATCTTTCACACACTAGACCTGATATTGCTTATGCTGTGAGTGTTGTTAGTCAATTTATGCATTGTCCTAGTGAAGAGCATATGGATGCAATCTTTCATATTTTGAAGTACTTGAAGATGGCGCCAGGTAAAGGGTTACTGTTTCATAAAAAAGATGAATTAGAAGTTGTTGGGTACACAGATGCAGATTGGGCTGGTGATAAAACTGACAAACGTTCTACATCTGGGTACTTCACTTTTGTTGGAGGGAACCTTGTCACTTGGCGTAGCAAAAAACATAAAGTTGTTGCCAGATCGAGTGCAGAAGCTGAGTTTCGAGGTATGGCACACGGAGTCTGTGAAATGTTGTGGATTCGTAATGTCTTGAAAGACCTGGGATACAAGCTTAAAAAGCCTATGGATTTGCATTGTAATAATACAGCTGCCATTGAGATTGAACATAATCCAGTTCAGCATGATAGAACAAAGCATGTGGAGGTTGACCGTCATTTTATTAAAGAAAATCTTGACAGAAAGGTTATTCGCTTTCCATTTGTAAACTCAGAGGAGCAATTAGCTAATGTTCTTACTAAAGGAGTGTCTAGGAAGGTATTTGACACTCAGTTGACAAGTTGGGCATGATAGATATCTATGCACCAACTTGAGGGGGAGTGTAGAATCGCTGTAAATCTGTATGTAATTAGGATTTTATTTAATTATAATATCCTGTAATTATGGAAAGATTGTTTCCTATTAGAGTTAGACTACTCCTTTGTACTTGTATATATACCCTCATTGTGGGATGAATAGAATCATCAAATTAACCCTGAATTGAAGTATTCTTTTCTACTGCTTTGTCTTAGATCTGAGGCTCTTTGTCTCATTTTCTTTATCTTTTTCTTTGCTCCAGCCCAATTTCTCTCCAAATGCCTAGATTTATTTTCACTTCTCTCATCCTCATACAGCTCCCCTTCTCATCCTCTACCCCATTTTTTTCTTTTTCCACAATTCTACCGCCACACTTGTGCTCGACCTGGGTTTATACACCTAACTCTACACCTGGAAATAGCTGCAGAACCGGCACTCCACTGATGTGTGTGGACGTCGCCGGACCAGTGGCGTTGTGTTGCTCGGTGGTCTCCACCACCACGACGGCCGTTTTTATGTCTTTGGGTACCTTTATCCTCTTTGTGTAGACTGTTTGGGTATGGAGAATGATGGTGGACAAATCTTTAGCATCCGGAACTGAAGCTTTGGTCGATGTTACTCTCTCTGCAGCTTGGTGGGCAGTAGCCATGGCGGCGGCTAGTTTATTGGAGGCAGTCCTTTGTGGTTTTATATCTAGGGTTGTTTTGATTGTTGTTGGGCTTTTGGGCCTCGGTTTATTATTTTCTGTAAGATGTAGGTTAATTAAGCTTTTGTCTATTGGGCTTCTAGGCCTAGGACTCTTGCTTCCTTATGCACATCTACATTTGTAGTAAGTTTTCTGGTAATGAATGAACTATTTGACCCCAAAAAAAAAAAAGTGTAGGGACCAATATATCTAGAACAATTCTTAGGTTCACCCCTAGGGTGAATGAGCAAATTCACTCTCTCTTGCGATTAATACATAATAACTTTAAAATTTTCTAATCCAACCATTCATGTTGTATAACGTAATATAAAGATTAGCTCTGTAAAAAATCAATCAAATTGAAGACCTTTTAGTTATTCATTTCTATAAAATACATTGACGGTCCATCATAGTAGTAGTAAGTGTTGTTAGAACCATCCATTTATTTGATTCAATTAGATAATTAAACGATTTCTGATTTGATTGATTTTTCACAGAGATGATATTTAAAGGATAATTTAAGATATAGACCGTTGGATTATAAATTTATTAAGTAAAAATATGTTAATCGACAATGGGAGTGAATACGTTCATTCACCCTAGAGGTGAACCTAAGAATTGTTCATATATCTATGTATTTACTTGTCTCTTCCATCCTCACACAACCAATTTAATTTTGTTTTGGGACTTCTTGACTCTCATTCTTACCAGATTTCAGGCGGAGTTTCGGTTTCTAGCATAACCAATTACGTTGAGCTTTGATATTTGATCTCTGACACCTTCATACATAACGACGATGATGACGGATCAATATAATCATTAGCAACTGTGTCAACATAGATGGCAATTCTTATCAAAATAGATGACCAATTAGAAGGTTATTTTTTTGATTTTATCCATTATTGTATTGGTTAAGGAGGTTGCTTTGAAGAAACTTGAACTCAATCACTTGGGCAACTACTTGATCATGACCGCATATGATTTTCTGATCATGTTATACGCAATCAGTATTCGACAACATGAAATATAATAATCCATCCAAGTCACAAGTGGCGTACGTTGTTGGAGACTTGGAGGAGCTAGCCGCCTTTCCGTATATTGCACTTGCTTATCAAACACGTACAAACGGGTGTAAACTATAATTATAATTAGTGTTGCACCCAACATCATCGTCCAATTAATCGTCTCTCTATTAATTAATTTGTTCACTTTACTTTAGCTACTAAACTTATTATTCCACATGTAAAGGTATATTAATTAACTTAGAAAGTTCACATGTTTTGAGTCTAAGGCAATGAGTTATGGATTAGTGATGGATGCAGACCCAATGAGAGTAGTATTATACATCTTATCTTGCTTATTCTTTTGTGCTTCCAACTTAATTAATTTTTTGTCTCTAACTAATCATTACAGATTTGCATACAATTTCTTTTTTCTTTTTTCTTTTTCTAAATCCCGATACTTGTATATATATCATATTGATTTATGACAAGCGCTAAATGAGGTGTTTTGATATCAAGGGCCACCTCAAATTTATGCTTCAAACTCTGTAGCATCAAAGAGGTGTATATCTATCTTTATTATATGCATTTTTAACCCATTGTAAGGGTTTAAGAGGTTTAAGAGCACGCTGAGTATGGTTTCACTGAAGTGAGAAAGTCCTGATAATCACATCTCATTCAAAACCATTCAGTTTTATGTCATTTTTTATTTTACTTATTTCAACTTTGGTACAATGCAATGTTCAAGAAACTGAAATGTCAGATACAATTCACTAAAAACAAACTTGTAATGAAATCATAACTACTC
>BDJD01007791.1:0-15200 GCA_002564525.1 Rosa multiflora
TGCTTCCTCCTCTGCTTATCAGGTACGAACATCCGGTATTATAATTTCCACTTTCCAAAACAGAAAGCTAGCAAGAAGAAAATGAATGACGGGGCCTGGATTTGCTTCAACAGGTGGAAGGTGCTGCGGACCAAGACGGGAGAACCCCAAGCATCTTGGACACCTATGCGCATGCTGGTTAGCTCCTACTATTTTTTTTATTTTAATTTTTTAAGCATCTCTAAGAGCAAGTTCACCCGTTGGGTCACCAGGTCAGGGTCACCAGGTCACCAAGTCACCAGGGCAGGAAACTATTCATTGCCACTGGACTTTTGCTTCCACCCGTTGGGGTCAGGGTCACCAGTCAATTACTGTTCATCGAATATTTTATTAATTTTTTTAATGTAAATGAGAAATGTATGATATAAATAAATACTATTTATGAACATTTTGGAAATCCAAGTAAAGAAAATTTGTTGGGTAGACAAATTATATACTCATTTTCCGACCCCTTTTTTTTTTTTTTAAATCCACTGACACTTTTATCATAGGAACAAAAAAAATTTCGGAAGTAAAAAAGATTGTTTTTTTGTGAGAGGTAAAATAGGAGGTGAGGTATTTATAGGAAATTTTATAATTTTTTTATTTTTCATACCTTTGTAATCTAACTGATTTTTTTTTTTTTTCACCTTCATTCGTCCTTAAGTATCCACCGTAGGATCATTTTCACATTCAAACCCAACGACCCAGATTTCAAAGCAGCCCAGCTACTTGCTTTTCTGGCCTTCCACGTGCCTCTCCTTCTCTCCTGCCTTTGTGCCACAGTGGAGCCCTGGGTCACGACCTCAGTCACCAAGTTGACTGAGCAATTGTCCTGGGTCAATTACTATTGGCTTGCCCCAAGCCCGGTGGAAGCAACATTTTGGACTTTTTCCTGACCTGGGTCATAATATGACGTGGTGCCCGGGCAAAAGGAGGCCCGGTGAACTTGCTCTAATAATAAAAAGTGCCTAGAAGTTGGGTGCCTGTGTTTAGTGGGGGATAAAACAGTGATTTCTCATTTGTGAGAATGTGAGATCATGCGTTGCAACCTCATTCAAAGCATGGGTCGGTGAGGTGAGATTAAAAAAATAAAAATAAAAGATGGCTAGAAGTTAAATATAGATAATCAACTTTTGACTTGAAAAACAAAATGTTGAAAACTGGAAAAAAAAAAAAACATTGGAGCATTTGATTTTCAACCTTTTTTATTTTCTCACTCCTGTGTCCTGTCTAGCTATATATGACTAGATATTTTGGTAAAAGTTAAATTTGATTTTCATTTGGATTTTTGTTGGAGTGATAAAATTGTCCTTTGTACCTAACTATTAAAGCAGACACAGTAATATTAAGAATTTGCACTTTTCATGTCTCGAGGTGCAACCCATTTAAAATAATGAGAGCAACTCCAGCAGGTTCTCTATATTTTCATTTTTCTCTATTTTAGGAAAAAATAAGCTTCTTTTGCTCCAACAGATTCCCTATAACTATCCCTAATTTAGGGAAAGTGAGGAAAGAGAAAACGAAATTCCTTATATTTACAGCAAACTCTAAAATTTTAAGGAATAATCTAGAGATTTTAGAGATTGTTGTAAAATAGGGAATATGTTGGAGTTTGAGAAGAAAAAGAGGCTAAAACTTTAACTTCTGCTTCCCTATAATACATAAATTATAGGAAAGCTATTGGAGTTGCTCTGATAGAGAGCATTTTATAATACTGAATTTGGCACTTGACCAAAGTTAGCAATTTGCTATAGTTGCACGCATATTCCAGACGTGTGGAGATCATTACTAAGATTAAAAATTCAGGGAAAATGCACGGAGCCACCGGAGATGTAGCGTGTGATGAGTATCATAAATACAAGGTATGCATCGCCATGTAGATTCAATTGAGTTTTCAGATGATCTTTAATTTCAATATATATAATTGTTTATATATATATATATATATTTGAAATAACCATTAATATCATTACATCAACTGCCAAAATGTCAGAGTCTACATACACTTAAATATTTCTATCTAAGTAATGCAAATCATTACAAGTCTATATGAGCTCACTTGTGAAACCAAACCTACAAACAAAGAAACTCTGTGTCTTGTAGAGTAAAATCATTTACTAACATTCCAATAGCCTGCAGGCACGCAATTGTGGTATCAATAGAGAAAACTACTTCCTAGCAAACAAATAGAAGCACCTTCTTATGCATCAGCCACTTAAAAAAAAAAATATCAATCATATTTCAGATAATTACCAACTCCCTTAGCAGTCATGATCCAAAAATGATTGGTTATGGATCATATATCGACCCAACTGTCAATAAGGTCCACCTTTTTGGTCAAATCCACCTTTATCACTAAGTGATAAATGAAGGTGGCAATAGACTCTCCTTGAAATCCCATGGAGTAGGTCCAAATGGCCGATATGTGAGCCAAGACCCAAAGGCCCAAGCTCATACAAGAGCAATGCTAGCAGAAGCACAAGTCATCTTCTGCAACCTCGTCGACACCTCTCCTACAATACAATATTAGAAAAGTGACAAATAAAATATAACTTATAAGTGGGTTGCTTACATCCAATTGTATTGAGACATTTTGTGATTAAAAGCTAACATCTATCTGGTAGTTAAGTTAGGATAATATCGGTACAATGGTGGGTCACGGGCCACGTTTATCGCTGTTTAACATAATATTAGAGCAGGTATCTCTCCAATCATGTCTCTAATTGTCATGCACCTGATTTGGGTTCATTAAATTGGACACCAGAAATATTTCAATCGGAATGTTAATTAACCAAAGTCTGATGTGGGGCTTGTGTTCCAATTTCGATGTGGGAGTTGGGTTTGTTAATTGATTCATCAAGTCTCCACTGTGGGACTTGTGCCCCAATTTTTAATGTGAAAATTTGATTTGTTAATTGATTATACATGTAGACCCTAGAACTAGGTTGCACGTGAGGGAGCGTGTTGGAGACAAAAGATGCCACATCAGAAAAGTGATAAATAAAAATATAACTTATAAGTGATTGACTCACACCCAATTGTAATGAGGCATTTTGTGATTAAAACTCAACACCTACCAGGTGATTAAATCGGGACAATATCAGTACAGTGATGGGTCACGGGCCACGCTTGTTGTTGTTTAACAAAAACCGATATTCTGCACCAAACCCGGCAGCCTTCAATCTACCTCAAAAGTCTTGCCTTCCCGTTTCAGTAAACGCACGCTGCTCCCCTACACAATCAGCCGGAACGATACCCGACTGATAAGGCTTGGTCCCTCCGATTTGATCTCCCCGCAACCACCAGACCCGAGCCCTTCTCCAACTCTGCGGTACAGCTTCACCCCGAAGGCAATATATGTACTTGCATTGTTGCTTTGCAAATATGATAATTATGATAATTGTTGCTTGGTAAAAGTATTTATAAGAATAGTATATTGTTAGCTATTTGACATCTCGAGGTTGGGAAGATTAATCTATGGTACTTTGTAGTAAGACCTAAAAAAAAAAAAATAACTTGAGCGAACAATTTTGAAAGAGGTCGATCTAGAGTTGTTTCATTGCACATAGTACTCTTCTTTCCCGAAATATCCTAGTTTGGGGATATATAATTGATGGCTTGTTGGTGGAAGTAAGCTGGCTAGGTTCTGTTGCAACAACTCTAGTTTGAAATGGTTGAATTAATTTATTGTTGTTGTGATATCCATCCGTGCATCATATAATGATGATTTTCACTGTAGGAAGATGTGCAACTAATGGTGGATACTGGTTTAGAGGCGTATAGATTTTCCATCTCATGGTCAAGACTTATACCCAGTACGTATATAGTAGTACGTTACCACGTATATTTTTAAGACATGTCATATACAGCTTCATTTGAACTGCATAACATTAAACTTCAATTGTATTTAAAAGGGTGTTCTTGACAAAAGTGCAAATTAAATGTCAAATGACCATAAACATTTATGAGGCAACCTTGTCCGGTTGGAGGAGAGAGGGAGGCTAGGTTTGAGGTGGAAGAAGACAACTTTTATTTATAAGTGACAAAAATATAAATTTATTGTGAAATTTAGAAGTAGAGGTCTATATACTAAATGAGTGGGTATAAAAAGAACCACTTTTAGTAAAATTAATTGACATGTTGCCAGAATATAATGTATGGAGAGAAAGGTGCCAGAAGAATGTGGTGTTGACTGGAATTAAACGACAAAAGCAAAGGCAACCAATTGAGAAGCACTACTGGGATATATGGTACATATCAATTGCCTATCTCTATCTACAGGAGCACTGGATGAGAATTTTATTTACACGTACAGAAATGGAGAGAGTAGGTAATTACGGAGAACAAAACGACCACGACTCAAATACATGTCCTCTCACTGCCTCTTCCGTACTCTGTTTTTCTTTCTTCTTCAAAAAGATTGATAGATCGAAAAGTCCAGGTGGTGGTATTAATTAAGCCTGCAGCTCTGATCGAGCTCGCAACATATCGAACCATTCATGTTGAGAATGGTTCTGCAACTGGAACTGCTCCTCTTTCTTTGCTTCATAATTCTTATCAATACCCCCCTAAATCTTTCATTAGCTTTTGATTTAGAACTAGGTGCTGATGAGTTTAAAAGAGATGACTTCCCTCCCCCACCGGGCTTTGTTTTTGGTGCTTCCTCCTCTGCTTATCAGGTACGAACATCCGGTATTATAATTTCCACTTTCCAAAACAGAAAGCTAGCAAGAAGAAAGTGAATGACGGGGCCTGGATTTGCTTCAACAGGTGGAAGGTGCTGCGGACCAAGACGGGAGAACCCCAAGCATCCTGGACACCTATGCGCATGCTGGTTAGCTCCTACTATTTTTTTATTTTAATTTTTTAAGCATCTCTAATAATAAAAAGTGCCTAGAAGTTGGGTGCCTGTGTTTAGTGGGGGATAAAACAGTGATTTCTCATTTGTGAGAATGTGAGATCATGTGTTGCAACCTCATTCAAAGCATGGGTCGGTGAGGTGAGATTTAAAAAAAAAAAAAGAAAAAAAAAGATGGCTGGAAGTTAAATATAGATAATCAAATTTTGACTTGAAAAACAAAATGTTGAAAACTGGAAAAAAAAAAAAACATTGGAGCATTTGATTTTCAACCTTTTTTATTTTCTCACTCCTGTGTCCTGTCTAGCTATATATGACTAGATATTTTGGTAAAAGTTAAATTTGATTTTCATTTGGATTTTTGTTGGAGTGATAAAATTGTCCTTTGTACCTAACTATTGAAGCAGACACAGTAATATTAAGAATTTGCACTTTTCATGTCTCGAGGTGCAACCCATTTAAAATAATGAGAGCAACTCCAGCAGGTTCTCTATATTTTGATTTTTCTCTATTTTAGGAAAAAATAAGCTTCTTTTGCTCCAACAGATTCCCTATAACTATCCCTAATTTAGGGAAAGTGAGGAAAGAGAAAACGAAATTCCTTATATTTACAGCAAACTCTAAAATTTTAAGGAATAATCTAGAGATTTTAGAGATTGTTGTAAAATAGGGAATATGTTGGAGTTTGAGAAGAAAAAGAGGCTAAAACTTTAACTTCTGCTTCCCTATAATACATAAATTATAGGAAAGCTATTGGAGTTGCTCTGATAGAGAGCATTTTATAATACTGAATTTGGCACTTGACCAAAGTTAGCAATTTGCTATAGTTGCACGCATATTCCAGACGTGTGGAGATCATTACTAAGATTAAAAATTCAGGGAAAATGCACGGAGCCACCGGAGATGTAGCGTGTGATGAGTATCATAAATACAAGGTATGCATCGCCATGTAGATTCAATTGAGTTTTCAGATGATCTTTAATTTCAATATATATAATTGTTTATATATATATATATATATTTGAAATAACCATTAATATCATTACATCAACTGCCAAAATGTCAGAGTCTACATACACTTAAATATTTCTATCTAAGTAATGCAAATCATTACAAGTCTATATGAGCTCACTTGTGAAACCAAACCTACAAACAAAGAAACTCTGTGTCTTGTAGAGTAAAATCATTTACTAACATTCCAATAGCCTGCAGGCACGCAATTGTGGTATCAATAGAGAAAACTACTTCCTAGCAAACAAATAGAAGCACCTTCTTATGCATCAGCCACTTAAAAAAAAAAATATCAATCATATTTCAGATAATTACCAACTCCCTTAGCAGTCATGATCCAAAAATGATTGGTTATGGATCATATATCGACCCAACTGTCAATAAGGTCCACCTTTTTGGTCAAATCCACCTTTATCACTAAGTGATAAATGAAGGTGGCAATAGACTCTCCTTGAAATCCCATGGAGTAGGTCCAAATGGCCGATATGTGAGCCAAGACCCAAAGGCCCAAGCTCATACAAGAGCAATGCTAGCAGAAGCACAAGTCATCTTCTGCAACCTCGTCGACACCTCTCCTACAATACAATATTAGAAAAGTGACAAATAAAATATAACTTATAAGTGGGTTGCTTACATCCAATTGTATTGAGACATTTTGTGATTAAAAGCTAACATCTATCTGGTAGTTAAGTTAGGATAATATCGGTACAATGGTGGGTCACGGGCCACGTTTATCGCTGTTTAACATAATATTAGAGCAGGTATCTCTCCAATCATGTCTCTAATTGTCATGCACCTGATTTGGGTTCATTAAATTGGACACCAGAAATATTTCAATCGGAATGTTAATTAACCAAAGTCTGATGTGGGGCTTGTGTTCCAATTTCGATGTGGGAGTTGGGTTTGTTAATTGATTCATCAAGTCTCCACTGTGGGACTTGTGCCCCAATTTTTAATGTGAAAATTTGATTTGTTAATTGATTATACATGTAGACCCTAGAACTAGGTTGCACGTGAGGGAGCGTGTTGGAGACAAAAGATGCCACATCAGAAAAGTGATAAATAAAAATATAACTTATAAGTGATTGACTCACACCCAATTGTAATGAGGCATTTTGTGATTAAAACTCAACACCTACCAGGTGATTAAATCGGGACAATATCAGTACAGTGATGGGTCACGGGCCACGCTTGTTGTTGTTTAACAAAAACCGATATTCTGCACCAAACCCGGCAGCCTTCAATCTACCTCAAAAGTCTTGCCTTCCCGTTTCAGTAAACGCACGCTGCTCCCCTACACAATCAGCCGGAACGATACCCGACTGATAAGGCTTGGTCCCTCCGATTTGATCTCCCCGCAACCACCAGACCCGAGCCCTTCTCCAACTCTGCGGTACAGCTTCACCCCGAAGGCAATATATGTACTTGCATTGTTGCTTTGCAAATATGATAATTATGATAATTGTTGCTTGGTAAAAGTATTTATAAGAATAGTATATTGTTAGCTATTTGACATCTCGAGGTTGGGAAGATTAATCTATGGTACTTTGTAGTAAGACCTAAAAAAAAAAAAATAACTTGAGCGAACAATTTTGAAAGAGGTCGATCTAGAGTTGTTTCATTGCACATAGTACTCTTCTTTCCCGAAATATCCTAGTTTGGGGATATATAATTGATGGCTTGTTGGTGGAAGTAAGCTGGCTAGGTTCTGTTGCAACAACTCTAGTTTGAAATGGTTGAATTAATTTATTGTTGTTGTGATATCCATCCGTGCATCATATAATGATGATTTTCACTGTAGGAAGATGTGCAACTAATGGTGGATACTGGTTTAGAGGCGTATAGATTTTCCATCTCATGGTCAAGACTTATACCCAGTACGTATATAGTAGTACGTTACCACGTACGTAGGATTAGTCGATCCATAAATTCTATATATAGATTACGTTCATATGAACTGATATTTATTGTATGTACGTGTTGTTACTCTAGATGGAAGAGGACCTGTGAATCCAAAGGGTCTACAATATTACAACAATCTAATTGACCAACTAATCAGCAAAGGTAACCAAACACGTATATAGATGTATGCTTGTAAGTTTCATGTATGTGTATATATACACCCTTCCACTAAGGGATTTTTTTTTTTGGTCATTTCAATGGATCTCTTGTGAAACCCACTTTTCGACCACATTTCAACAGTTTGGCTGTTCAGTTTTTTTAATTATAATTTGTAAATCACTTCTAGAAATTTTAAGTCAAATTGATGATCATTAAAGTATTCATAATAATAATTTACGTTTCTAAACATGAACGGTTCAGGTTAGACAGATTTGGTTCGTCCATTGATTTGATCTGACTCGATATCTTAACGATCATCAATTTAGCTGAAAATTCGCAAAGATGATCTACTCGTTGAACTGTAAAAAGCTGAACAGTCGAGATGCCTATATGTGATCGAAAATGGGTCTCATAAGCGATCCCTTAACCAAAAACAAAATCCCTTATTAGAAAGCCCCCAAAATACAGCTTTTATCTTAACGATCATCAATTTGGCTGAAAATTTGCAAAGATGATCTACTCGTTGAACTGTAAAAAGTTGAACAGTCGAGAGTCGAGATGCCTATATGTGATCGAAAATGGGTCTCATAAGCGATCCCTTAACCAAAAACAAAATCCCTTACTAGAAGGCCCCCAAAATACAGGGCTTTATCTTGTGTGTGTGTGTGTGTTTGCTTGTTCAGTTAACAAATCAATTTGAAGCAAATGCAGGAATCCAGCCTCATGTTACTTTACACCACAGTGATCTCCCACAGGCACTCGAGGATGAGTATGGAGGATGGGTTAGCCCACAGATTGTGTATGTAGAAATAGTATCTCATATGTACACACACACACATATATATATATATATATATATATATAATAAAATGTGAATGATCTATCTTGTGGATAAATATTGAATATTGGATTTGATTGGATTCTGATATTGCAGAAAAGACTTCACTGCATATGCAAATGTTTGCTTCGAACAGTTTAGCGATCGCGTTAGGCATTGGACTACTATGAATGAGCCAAATGTATTTGTACTCGGGGGTTATGATATTGGATTCCTTCCACCGTCACGATGTTCAGCTCCATTTGGTTTTAATTGCTCCAAGGGTAACTCCTCAACTGAACCCTACATGGCCATTCATAATTTCTTGCTATCTCATGCATCAGCTGCTGCACTCTACAAGCAAACCTACCAGCACAAGCAGCGTGGGTTTATAGGCATCAATGTATTTGCCTATTGGTTTATTCCTCGAACCGAAACCCATCAAGACAAAGTTGCTGCTCAAAGAGCTATGGACTTCTACTTTGGTTGGTAAGTACCGTTGATTAATTGCCTTAATTCATTATAATTAGTTGATGATCGATATCAAATCGAAGTGATATATGTTTGTCAGGATTATGAATCCTTTGGTGTTCGGAGAGTACCCTCAAGTAATGAAAGAGAATGCAGGCTCTAGACTTCCGACGTTCACCAGTGCTGAGTCTTCAAAGGTCAAAGGCTCGTTGGACTTCATCGGACTCAATTACTATAACACATTGTATGCCAAGGACAACTCTGCCGCCCTAAACATTCCAAAAAGAGACTATATGGCTGATTCGGCAATCCAGATTTCTCGTATGATGATTTTTACATTCTGCTTCTTTTCTTTAATATTTCGTTTTCGTTTTGTGTATATCTCGCAAGTGTTTCTTATTACTAATATATTAGATATGCATGCACGCGTGCAGCTTTGGATCACAATACATCAACGTTTGAGGTATGTGCGAACAATTCATTGGTAACTAATTACTTGTAGTTCTGTTAACTGATGCATATATCAGCTAAGCTTAACTAATTGGATTGGATGGATGAATCAGTATCCGATAACACCTTGGGGTATGGAAGAACTGTTGGAATATATCAAACAAAACTACGGCAATCCTCCCTTATATATCCATGAAAATGGTAACTATTGATTAGTTTTCTCTATCTCGTCGCTCATAGTATGTATTAGTTATACTATTATTAAATCTTGATGTATGATGGATGGATGTGCAGGTCAACGAACTCGACGCAATTCATCGTTGGAGGATTGGTCCAGAATCGAATATTTGCATGGACACATTCACAGTTTGCTTACTGTTTTAAGGTATGCAGCTATCTACAAGGCTACAACCATCTCTAACTAGCTTGCTTAACATATTAAGATATAAATTTTAATTATTCTATGTTATGAAGTTAAATCAGTTGTTTCAAACCTAATGACCGAGATTATAAGCTATGTGTATGAAACAAATTTGATGTGTATGAAACTAGGAATGGATCAAATGCCAGAGGCTATTTTACCTGGTCTCTCTTGGATTCACTTGAGCTTTTGGATGGCTATGAATCAAGCTACGGCCTTTACTACATCGATTTGGACGATCCTGATTTAAAAAGACAGCCTAAACTTTCTGCGCATTGGTACTCAAAGTTTCTGAAGAACAAAAACTTCACTCCACGTTCAGTTTCAGATGCTGATCAACATTACTTCTTTCAGTAGATAATTTTGTTGTTAATTAGATCCATGTATATATGTTTGAAGTTAAACTTATTCATCACTTCAAGCATTATCAAAACTAGATGGAGAATGAAAACTTCTTTTCTTCTTCTTTACACTCGAATAGTCTTGGCTTAATTCCTTTTCAGCTCTTTTTTGTAATATTAATGTTCCGCAATGCAATAAAATGAGACTATAATTGTTCTAATTTGAATATGAAGTATTTCTCTCAGAAACATTATCCATGTAGTAATTTCCATGCAGTATTACTACAAAACAGTAATGGTACGTACTGTGACAAAACGCTACAGAAATCTCTCTCATCTTTCTCATTCTCGAGAGCCGCACTAGTTTTTTCTCCAGTAAGTAATGGTACGTACTGTGACAAAACGCTACAGAAATCTCTCTCATCTTTCTCATTCTCGAGAGCCGCACTAGTTTTTTCTCTCAAACCCTACGAGCACTCATGCATTCGTCAAGCGACGCTCTTCCCCCAACGTCAGCGCTGATTTTGGTTGCGATGATGTGGTGGCGCTGCTACAGGACGGGTGGTGGTTATAGGCCTTGCCTTTCAGGTCTTGGGGCGGGCTTTGCTTGGAAGTAGGACAATGATGGCTGTTGGAATCGGATCTGGTTTCGCTGCAGCGCTGAGGTGGTTGAGATCGCGAGCATCAGTTCACGGTTCAGTGTCCGGCCGCATGAGCTGGTTACCAGACGGCGGCGGCTGTGGCTACGCGACGGTATTGCAGAGGTCAATAGCAGATCGAGATGTTGGCGTTCCGGGTGGGTTCTGATCGCAGAGGTGCATCAAACTCTCTGGAGGCGGCGTCGAGGTGCGTCAAGATCTCTAGGGGTGCACTTAGTTCTGTGGCTGCGGTGGTGGCCGGCGTGCTGCCTTTGACGGTGCTGCACAGTGCGGCAGAAGCTGGGCGCGTGGGCTGGGACATGCCTGCTTGTTGTGCTTTTGGGCTGGTTTCCTTCGGACTTTAGGGGTTTTTCTAAGGTTTAGTTTTTTATTCCAGTAACTTCCTTTTTGTTTGGGGAAGATAGTGGGTTTCACCTCAGATAAACTTTGTCAGCACTGATATTGGGTGACGTGGAGCCCATGTGGCCGTGAGGCATGCACACATGGAACAACCCGCTCTGATGTCATGATAAAATAATCTATGATTCACATCCAAAACCAATTGACAATTGATGGAGAGGCCTAAACTCTTATAAACTCATAGACAAGGTCCTCATTTTCCCATGTGGGATCTATAATCTCAACAGGCGATAGTCTACACTGCTATGCTTTCTTTAACATCAAGTTAATGAATTGATATAAGTATATCTGAATTTAAATGTCCGTATTTTTCATTTCATCCCATTTCAAACATGTACGTATCATATTTTTTAGTTTGCCAAATCTGTATTTTATGGCCGAATTTTTTTAAGTATTTTTCATCATTAAATATTAACGCGCATTATATGCATACATATTTTTAACGTTTAACTCCCGTTCCCAATATTACTAACTACGTTCCAGGCTAATAGTACCAAAGTATCAAACGTGATTAGTCTAGCAAACACTTGCTATTGATTGGCTGGTATTTTTTTTCGCTGTCCTTGTGTTCATCTCCCCTGAAGGTCGCGATGATGTTAGAGAACACCAACGGAGGGGAGGACAAAACCCTACAAACCATCAAGACAGAATCTGACCCCAAGGCACCGCTGCGCGGTTGCACAAGAGTTAGGGAGCCTGACTACAACTAGAAGCACTCTACACCATTATTAGACCCAAGAATTTATCTGTAGAGTTTACCAAACACACGCAAACAAAGAAAATTTCAACCTCTGTCATGGCCACCAACTTGAAAGTTGAAACACCGCTTCAACCAAACCATGCCATCCACAGCTAGGTCAACTAGAACAAGGTAGCATTGTTGACGACATAGGAACTGCACTGAATCTTTCTACAATAATGATAGACCCTAACTCATCCTTTATACTTCTCACCATTTTCTCATTTTATAAAGTTGATGGAAGATTATAGTCATTATACAATTGCACCCAAACTCTAATAGTGTTGAGATCGATTAGGGCTGAACTAGAAAGACCATCACAAGAAGCAATCAGCACCATGGTGTTGTCGAAATGCCATGGACCACCCTGTAGCACCCCATCAAGGAGAGCTACCTCGTCGAAATGCTCCACAAAGCTTCGGGATTTCCAAATCTTATCTTACGTAGCCTAGAAAACCACGACATACCATGTATGCACCACCATCAGCGATTAAAGAATCCCTTGTAGAAGCTAACCAGCACGGCAGCATGCGTATAGGTGCCCCTAATTCGCAAAAAAAATATTATTAATTTTCTTATATATTCCGCTGAAACATTACAATTCTATTAGTCAAATCACTCGACAGTATCACATGTTATTTTGTGACTGCATGCATCGGCTGTTATAATGTATAGTGGGAGGGGGGCAGATGAATGTTTTATTGAGTAGAAGTCAATTAAAAGACGAGAAAAAGCAACCAATTAAGAAGCATTACTGCAAATATATATGGTACATATCAATTGCCTATCTCTATCTATAGGAGCACTGGAAAAACGGTAAACACTCGAACACATGTCCTCTCACTGCCTCGGGGAATTATTAGGTAGTCCCGGAGTACCACGTGGCACTGCCATGTGGTGGTCTCAACCAATAATATCACTCAAATCTGGTGGGGATCATGTAGAGGGGGTTAAAAAATAAAAGAAAAATTAAATTAGAAGCCAATCAGAAATAACTACAAGTCACATGGGCCATTAATATCATCCCGGATCACCACGTGTACTATGGTCCGGGACCATGTAATAATTTCCCGCCTGCCTCTTATGTACTCTGTTTTCCTTCTTCTTCATTACGATTGATATATCGAAAAGTCTAGGTGGTATTAATTAAGCCAGCAGCTCTGATCGAGCACGCAACATATCAATCTCAAAGATCCATCTATTCATGTTGAGAATGGTTCTGCAACTGGAACTGCTCCTCTTTCTTGTTGAGAATATATACATCCCACATGGGAAAAATGGGACCTTGCTAGTGGGTTTATAAGGGTTTGGGCCACTCCATCCATTGCCAATTGGTTTTGGATGTGAACCCCAGATTACTTTATCATGGTATCAGAGCGGGTTACCCACGTGTGCATGCCTAACGGCCACACGGGCTCCACGTCACTCAAAGTTGTCCACGTGTATGGCTTGAAAATTCGCCACACATGCAGGGGCGTGTTGAGAATATATACATCCCACATGGGAAAAATGGGACCTTGCTAGTGGGTTTATAAGGGTTTGGGCCACTCCATCCATTGCCAATTGGTTTTGGATGTGAACCCCAGATTACTTTATCATGGTATCAGAGCGGGTTACCCACGTGTGCATGCCTAACGGCCACACGGGCTCCACGTCACTCAAAGTTGTCCACGTGTATGGCTTGAAAATTCGCCACACATGCGGGGGCGTGTTGAGAATATATACATCCCACAGGGGAAAAATGGGACCTTGCTAGTGGGTTTATAAGGGTTTGGGCCACTCCATCCATTGCCAATTGGTTTTGGATGTGAACCCCAGATTACTTTATCATGGTATCAGAGCGGGTTACCCACGTGTGCATGCCTAACGGCCACACGGGCTCCACGTCACTCAAAGTTGTCCACGTGTATGGCTTGAAAATTCGCCACACATGCGGGGGCGTGTTGAGAATATATACATCCCACAGGGGAAAAATGGGACCTTGCTAGTGGGTTTATAAGGGTTTGGGCCACTCCATCCATTGCCAATTGGTTTTGGATGTGAACCTCAGATTACTTTATCATGGTATCAAAGCCATGGCGGGCTGACCATCGCGCCACCGTTGCTTCTCCGCTGCAATTCTCTCCGTTCCTAGTTTCTTTTGTGTTTCAATATAGAGAAATCGAATCGAATAAGCCCCAAAATCCCCCAATCGGAATTCCCAAACCCTAAAATTGTCAATCTCTCTCAATCCCTCATCATCACCGAGCTGCGGTCCAATTATGAACTCTCGCCATCTCCGGAATTATCGTCTTTCTGCTTTCTACTCTCGCCGAGTCGCCGGTGACCACTGGACCTCCATCTCCGACTGGAGGTCAAGATAACTCGATGGCTTCCAATGAGATTCCATCGGCATCTGTGTCGTTGGCCGATTCAGGTCCGGAGATTACAACGACAATTCCGACTCCGACAGTGTTGAAATTTCAGAGTGTGTGATTCGAGCTTTGGCTCAAACGCTGCGTTTTATCTTCTTCTTGGTAAAATCTTGACTGTGCCTTTCATGAAAGTTCAATTGGTTCATTTGCTTCTTGAAAATTGAGTTGGGTATATTGAGTGCTACTGCTATGTGACCTACTCTGCTTATCGATTTCCCCATATTACCTGGATTATGAACTCAGTCTGCTTAGGTGATGGTATTTGGTGTTATAAGGTTGATGTTGATATGTTATGATTTGGTACTCTTAAGTGAAATCTGATCATATGCTACTCGAATATATTCAATTGTTCTGTGCCACAGTCTTTCCCATTTTTGTTTTCTTTCCTATCCCTCTTCTTGATTTCCTGTAAGATTTTTCTTTCAATTTGCTTCTGTACAATTACCAGTCAAAATACCAGGAGATTCTTTGTTTTCTCTATGTGTACAATTACCAGTCAAAATACCAGGAGATTCTTTGTTTTCTCTATGCATTTATG
>BDJD01007792.1:10083-29902 GCA_002564525.1 Rosa multiflora
TATAATACTGATAAGTAAATTAACACACAAAAGATCATAAATACAAAAGAAGATCACATCATGAAATATCACACAAGTACATGTATATAAGCAGATTAGGAGTTCTTTATAGGATCAACAAACCTGATGAGGCCATTGATCCCAAACTCAAGTCTTCTGCACTGCTCACTAACCAAAACTCTCTATGGGACGAGTATGTGTGTTGATGATGATAGTGAGAGTGCAGGGACCTGGTTTATATATGATTCATTTGAGGTTTGGCTCCCTCCCATAAAGGAAACCATTCAATGTTGAATCACATCATTTTAGTTGTACAACATTATCACTTGGTTTGATTTCCAAGTTTTTTATCAGATAACTTGCATTATCCATTTTGACACACAATGAATAAGCAATCTGCAATTAAGTCACAAGATTTCCATTGCTTATTCTGAAAATAGATTGACAAGTTGTTGAATGCTTGATTGAACTAAATGATAATGTCCATTTTAATCTTACAGTCGAAGCCTAAACGAAACTCCATGAATGGAGAAGGTGTAGGTCTCGACGGATGCCAATTAACTTTTTTTTCGAGCAATTTTTTTTTCCTGCTTTAGGGTCTAGTTAATTAGGCTCGTTCGGTAGCTCTTGATATGCCTTGGCATTTTGGCATCGAAACACTAAATTGAGATCGAAGTTAATACCCAAAACGAATAAATTAATGATGTTACATTACATCCTCGAGGAGCATGCACTACTAGAAATTTCCCCAATAGGGACTAACTAGTAGGCACCAAAAATCATTAGTGTGAAATGGAAATAGTAAGCCACCGTTGTGAATTATTGGTGAAATAAATTATCATCACACCGTACAACAGTGGCAAAGTGAGAAAATGGAGATGCTGATAATTTATTAATAACCCAGCCCACTGATATTGGTGTGAAACACGGTAGTGGAGCTGACACACCTGCCTTTATCGATTTTGAAAATCTTTTATAACCGTCGGATTTGTGATGAAGAGCTGATCGATGATTAGAGAAAGCTTCCTTCAATATACCCCCTTCACTCCAGAGTTCCAACCTAATTTAGATCTACATCTGGAGGTTTCTCCTCTCTCTCTCTCTCTGCATCTCCAGACCAAAACAAGATCGATCTAGTTTTTTCTCCCCTCCTTTTAATTTTCGATATTTCTCCTCTCTAGTGTTTTGAATCTTCTGGGTGACTGTTGCAGTAAGGAAAAGATCGTCTCCCATCACTTAGCACTACAAAGAACTCGAAGCCGCCATTCACGTGCATCCAAGCTCTGTGTCAAGGTCCAAATGGCGTTAACTTTAAGCCAAGGAGGGATTCTCGAGAAGAACGACTCTCCATTTGAAGCCTTCAGCTTTTTCTTCTCTCAAGATCTGACCCGTTGCCGCTTAATCTCCAAGCCTCGATCAAAAGTTAGTCGAGCTTAAAAGTTGCTTGGATGTTGGTCAAATAAAAAACCCAAGCTTGAGCCCTTCGATCTCTCTCTCTCTCTTCGTCAAACCCTAAAATTCCATTCTCAGATGCCAAGTTCTCTGGCAGTCAAGTTCCTATCGAATCTATGCCTTATCTTCTCCAAGGCTCCACCAAGGTAGTTCCTATTCCAACTCTTCCTTGTTCTCATTGTTGTTTTTTCTGAATTTGATCTATTCTGATTTGGGTTTTTTGGTGTAAAACGGACCCAAATTTGAATGTTATAAGCATTTTAGTGAATATAGAGAAATTATTGATTTGTGGAGGGTTCGTAGACAAAATAATGTGGCATCCCTATCAAAATCTTGTGATGGTACTTCTAATCAGCTTCTACAGCGTGGTGTTTCCTCAGACCAGCTTTACGATACCATTTGCAAGCAGGTTAGTTCTTTTCCTTCTTTCCTTTGTCTTGAATTGTATGCCTGGACAGAAAATAGTGCAGAAAATATCACTCATATTGTTTAGTTTTCTGGTGGAGATAACACTCACTCAATTAAGGAACTATGATCTTGTTTAAAACTCACTCAGGTTCTGCTTCATTGATGTTGCCTCGTTTAATCAGCACACTGATGAACATAAGATGTACGTGTGTGTGTTTCTTGTTGACTCATTTAGATGTCTTGTTCTCATCCTTACATTCTTACTGTACATTTTACACAAATTAATCGCCGAACCTTACAATACAAACATATCAGACTTTCTTTGAATGGATAGTGGCTTTGCTCAACGTTTAGGATGTAAACATGATGATTAAAAGACATGGTGAAAATTTCTTTAGACTAATAATATCATGTTACTTGCAGCATCTTTTAAATTTAAAAGACCCACCTGATCTTACTAGTGAAGACAGAGATAGGTTGATTGAAGATCTGGTATTGTTTTTCCAACCTTATTCTCTTCCTACAAAACAATTTTACTGGGGTGAGGGTGGTTGCATCTTAATGACATTGATATATTCTCTAATTTTCCTTATGATTTATAGTTAACTCTTGCTTTTATAAGTGCGAGAGATAACTTATATATGGCAGACAAATGAGCTTAGACGCCATAAACCCACACAAGTTGATGAAGCTAGGGTAGGTAAACCACTTCAGCATTAGAGCCATTGATATTCACATGCTTTGGCTCTTTGAAATTGTGTGTATCTCTTACAGACAATAAATTGTATATATTGTTTGCCACAGGTTTGAACATTGTGGAGCAGTCCCTTTGGAAATTTCTACCTCATTATTTACATCGTGTCAGCAATAAAGAAGGTTTGTCTTCAAATTCGTTTCTGGGATTGATCTGTTTCTAGTTCTTTATATGCATAAGTTTCCATGTCATTCAATATTGTTGTCAAATTTGAAACATTTGTAAATCTTTTCCACCAAAAAATTAATTACCTTATGTAAGGCAGAGTCAAAGATTTTTAATGGAAAGCATATACTGTGAACAAATCCATGACTTAATGACTCGCCCAGTAATAAAGAGGGTGATTTGGAACTGTTTTCTGTACTACAGCTTCATTCAAACTGTACTGGTTTGATTCACAGGATTTCATAGTTTGTAAGTTTGTTTAATGCCATCTTTGAAAGGTTGCCTTTCAGCAACCAAATTTTTTCATTTGTTTCTTTGATGTGTCCTCCAAGTCAAAATAAATGCTAGCTTGGTCGAAACACTTGTTTCGTATTGCTCTCTTTGTCGAAACACTAGATTAAAGCTAACACCAACTCTTCCTTATCCTTTTGCAGCAACATGTGGTTAGTTGCATGAGTTCGTAGGTGCTTTGAAGTCTGAAATTCTCTTCCATTTGTGATACTTAAATAATAAGACTTTCAAGCATTTTAGCGATCTTGTATCTTGCCGGCACGGCTGTCATGCACCCATGCCATGAAATTTGGTGCAGGCATAACCATTCTGAGATCAAATAAAATTGAGTGTCTAAAGAGCTTTGTACGCTCTGTAAGTTTCTTCTCAGTCTTAAAGACATCCCTGTCACAAATCTTCTTTGTTTCATTTTTGGAAGCTTATGCGGATCCCTGTATATCACTTATCATATGAGGCATTGATTTGTTCATTGATCCACATGGAGGAAGGCTTGTCCCTGCAGAAGATTATTGAATTGTATTCAAGTCATAAGTACAAGCAATTCCGTAATTTCATGAAGTTCAAGGTATGGTTTTCAAATTAGTGGACTATAGCATATTGTCTCTTTACAGCTTTATAGGACTGATTCTGATGGAGCTATGAAAATGAAACAAATAAAATGGTGTTGGTTGTTAGTGCATTGTTGGCCAATTGCTAAAGAACATACATTTCTCTCTGTTTTTACTTGAATCTAAATAAATACTAAAACATATAGCAAGATCATTTCAGGCATATTTGTGGATTGCAGTTTCTTCATAATATTTTGAGTATCTTTCAATATCGATGTTCCCTCCAATTTTAAGTTAATAGGATTCAAAATTTGGTTTGTTGATCAACATTTCATTTATAAATAAGAAGTTAATTTCCATAACCTTTGTGATGGCCATTTTAGATCTATGTATGTCATAGATGACTACCTGAATAATGTCTTTCTATATTTACTTTTGACTTTATTGTTTTTCATGAAGTGTAATGTTAATAATGATATGTGTACCAATGCTTTCATTAAAATGTACTTCTCAATCTATTCTTTCTTACTTGGTCAGCAGGTTCTATACTCCATCCCCCAAGTTCCCTGATGCCATGTCTCTAGAGGATTGTACGTGTTCCTCCCATGTTTCTCAATTGGTGCTTCTCTGCCTTCAGTGGTTGTCAGTGGCAATATCAAGCTTGACCACTGAATTCATAAAACACTCCACAAGTTTTATTCTCTCGAAAAAGGTATTATTAGCCTAGCCTAGTCTAGTCTAGGCTTTCTTTCATTTAATTTCTGTCAATTAATTCTACCTTGTGTTGATTTGCATATCTTGCTAAAGACAATATCAATAGGTGGTTTCATTGAATTTAAATATGGGTGCTTCTTTTATAGTAAATCAGTGCAGTATTTGCTGTTTCCAAAGCATGAAACTAGTACTTGACATAGTAGAAGGCATATTTCAATGTCAGTACCAACATCCAAGATATTAAATTAGAATCTTATTTTTGTATCTCAGGTTGGAATTGCAACATTCTCAGAAAAGTTGTGAAAGTGACAGAAGCATGGAAAAGTTGGTGGGAGGTAGCCAGATGCAGCCATGGAGAGGAACATGAAATTTATGTTTTTTGATGTATTTTATTTGAAATTGTAGTTGAATTGTACAGTATATTTTAGAAATACATGGTTGTAGGTGGGCCAAATTAATTTTTTTTTATATTTTCTCCAAATTTTGCCACTAATGTTGGTGGCATTGAGAAAAGTCATAAAACACTGATTCATCAGTGGGAAAGAAAAAGGCATAGTAGCATTGGGTTTTGGTATGTCACTGATATTTTATCAGTGTGGATTGCCCCAATAGAACCTGCTATAGAGGGGACTGATTCTTGATTAGTGACTGCATAGTGGAAAATGAGATTAACCACTCTTATCAGTGTGTATTGGGACAAAGGAGACTAATTAACATTGGTGTGGAATGGGGAAATTTCTAGTAGTGATGCTCGTACAGTATTTAACTTTATCCAAATAAATCGTACTAATAATTACTATATTATTTGTGTAAAATTTGAGGTCTTGATCGAGTTTACAGATAAATGGTACATAACGTTAAGGTGGAAAAAAAAACTGAGATATGTATGTGGAGAAGACTTTAAAGCTCAGGCATGACAAGTAATTATTAACAGTATTTTTTTTTTTTTTTTGAGTAATACCACGAGGCGAAATAATATATTCATCACAAGCCAGAATAGACCGTTACATATCATTCCGCTGTCATTTCTTGACAAACAAGAAGCTAGCGGTAGTACCCACAAGTGGTACGTACATATAGTCCTACTCATTGTACATTCAAATACGTAGAGATAGCGGATATCCTCCTTCTGTACTACTCCAGAGACGCTGAAAAACTAGATTCCTAATACAAGAAAATTTATTATGATTAGACAAAAGCTAAAAACATAGTGTTGGACCAAGGGCCAAAACCCTAGTCCAAGTTAAAGGCCCAACAGCTCAAAAAAAGAAGCCCAAACTCAAGGCCCAGCAGGACAGCTGGCCAAAGTCCAGCCCACCATACGTGATCCGTGTAGCACCCTCCTCCACTGCAGCCAGCTGCACCACCTTTCCGTCGATCTACGCCCCAAACCTCGCCTGCCAGATCCAGCAGACACCACCGCAGTGCAAAACACTCCAGCCAACAAGCCGCTACCAGATCCCACAGACTTCGCCGCATCGCTCCGCAGAACCATGCACGCTCAGACCAGCAGACCATCGCAGCCGCTGATCAGCAGAGGCCATGCCGAGTTGCCGACACCAGTTATCCTTGTACGACACACACCACTACGCATAGGCCGTCCTACCAAGGTTAAACTCAGCCATCCGACCTCCTTGATAGAAGAACCTCTCTCTAGTACTGCCCTAGCAACATAACATTCAAAACCCGTCCGGCAGATAACCAGAATGGCAAGGCGAACCCAGACCGATCCTCTAGCCACCGCCGGACGAGCAGAAGTTGGACCGTGTTTTTTTTCCCTCCAAACCCTAGACCAAGAGATTTCGGGTTCTTCGCTCGTGTTTTTTTTCTATACCATGTATATTGATAATGAAGTTGGACCGACTATAACAGTATAAATTAACTTTATCCAAACCAATCTATTTTGAACCGTTCAAATCTCTAACATAATCACCTTACTTCATCACTTGGGCTACCCCAACGGTGGACTGATGATTTCTTTTTGTGTTTTTTTTAATTGTAAACGAATCGAGTTTTACGGGAAGCCCATAAAAAAGGAACTCGGCCCAACAGGCCATTCCTCTATATAGCCGCATCTCACTCCTGGTAATATGTTTAACTTGTTCTCAAAGCCAATTCTCTCTCCAAAACTTTTCACTCTCTCTCTCTCTTAGAACTTGGGAACCAAAATGGGTCAGGGAACTCCGGGTGGTTTGAACCGGCAAGGCCTACCGGGCGACCGAAAGCCCGATGGCAACGACAAGAAGGAGAAGAAGTTCGAGCCGGCGGCTCCGCCGGCCCGAGTGGGCCGCAAGCAGCGGAAACAGAAGGGTCCAGAAGCGGCGGCGAGGCTTCCGACGGTGACGCCGCTGACCAAGTGCAAGCTCCGGCTACTGAAGCTGGAGCGGATTAAGGATTACCTGCTCATGGAGGAGGAGTTTGTGACGAACCAGGAGCGGCTGAAGCCTCAGGAGGAGAAGGCCGAGGAGGACAGATCTAAGGTCGACGATCTACGTGGCTCGCCCATGAGCGTCGGCAATCTCGAGGAGCTGATCGACGAGAACCACGCGATTGTTTCGTCGTCGGTGGGGCCCGAGTACTATGTGGGGATCCTCTCCTTTGTCGATAAGGACCAGTTGGAGCCTGGGTGTGCCATTTTGATGCACAATAAGGTAATTAGGGTTTTGATTGGGCTGAGGTGATTTGGTTGGTGATGCTTTGTTTTGTGTGTTTTGGATTGTGGTGATTTTGAATGGTTAGGGTTTGTTGATTGGAAATTTTGAATTTGGATGGGTGTTGATGGCATGTTTGGTTGGTTGGAAAGAGTTTTGGGAATGGTGGATGATTTAGGTGTAATGTTTTTCTATATGTAGAGCTCGATTGTGAAAAGCAGCATGTGAAATTGAGAGTTGATTTGAGTGCAGTGGGTAACATAGGGGTGGGTTGATGTTTGCTATTTGAAAAGGTTTGTTTGTTTCTGAGAACGATGAACTTTTATTATACATTCATCAGTTTAGGAACCAAAATGTGTTCCAAATAGCAGAACAATAGAGACTGTTCTTAATGTATAGGTTGTGCTTAATAGAATTTGGTTCTGAAAACAGCATATGACATTAAGAGTTCAGTCGAGTGTGTTTTGCTTGGAACATAATCAGGCTCTGGATGAAACTCTAGTTGTATATATTTCATTGTTTGCTGATTCATTCTATTTAGGTTTGATCGTTTGATGCTGTTGCTATGGCCTGAACCTTGATTTCCATTTACTGTGCTACCTAAAGCCATGGAAGGTGAATCGAGATTTTGGCTATAACTATCAGCTATGAATGCCTTTAGACCTCAACCAGTGTTATATAGCCAAAACCTTGATTTTTGTTGTTCAATTTAGATTTGGCTGATATAGACAAAACTTTTATTTCTTTTAACTGTGCTACCTAAAGCCATGGATTTGAATCTTTATCTAGTAGCTAGTGTTAGGATAAATACAAAATGACTGACTTTGATTAAATTACATATGTTTTTTGGGTGGTTTCATCTATCGTCAACTTCTGTTGTATGATTCATCTATTTGTATGTGTGGGTTGATTGAACTGTAATATTCCTTATTTTCTGTAGGTGCTTTCTGTTGTTGGGCTTCTGCAAGATGAAGTTGATCCAATGGTGTCAGTAATGAAGGTTGAAAAAGCTCCGCTGGAGTCATATGCTGACATTGGTGGATTAGATGCCCAAATACAGGAGATAAAAGAAGCAGTTGAGCTCCCACTGACGCATCCTGAACTTTATGAAGATATTGGTATCAGGCCTCCCAAGGGAGTCATATTGTATGGAGAGCCTGGAACTGGCAAGACCTTGCTTGCAAAGGTACAATTGCATTTTTCCCACTAAGCCACAGCATACAAATTCACCTTCTGTATACATGCTATAAAGAAACTGCTTGCATAATTGCTTCTTTGATGTCCTCTTTCTGCATGAATGACGAGTAGCTAAGTCCTCCCTTTTCCATGGTGGTTTCCATTATATATCATTTTTCATATGGAGAGATGTGGTTGTCACTTTTGGGGTGTCAATATCATCAAACTGTTATTTTTCTTCCTGTAGCAATCATGCTATACTGTAGATTCATTAGTTCCATATATTTTAAGCAAGGAAGCTATCTTCTGTTGCTGGTTTGCCAGTGCATGTGTTTGTGAGCTCAGCTTTTCTCTGCAATCACTAAACCTGAACACAATATATTTTGCAAAACCTGTGTAGTTGAATGCTGTGCTGTTCCATTTGTGCATATTAATATGACATTTTCCCCACATAGTTTCTTTCTATAATAATTGTTGTACCTACACGCTTATTGTCAAAATATGGCTTCAGCTTTTAAGCAGTTTTCATCTACTTTTCAGGCTGTGGCTAACTCAACATCAGCAACTTTCTTGCGTGTTGTTGGTAGTGAATTGATTCAAAAGTATCTGGGAGATGGTCCCAAGTTAGTGAGGGAGCTCTTTAGGGTTGCTGATGACCTCTCACCCTCGATTGTCTTCATTGATGAAATTGATGCAGTTGGTACAAAGAGGTGAGCCACCAAAAATTGTTGAGAGGATTGCAGATTAGTGATAATAAAATGTTTATGACATTATTCATATGTCTGCAGGTACGATGCCCATTCAGGTGGTGAACGGGAAATACAGAGGACCATGTTGGAGTTACTGAACCAATTGGATGGCTTTGACTCAAGAGGTGATGTCAAGGTGATTCTTGCAACAAACAGAATTGAAAGTCTTGACCCAGCCTTGCTTCGACCAGGACGAATCGATAGAAAGATTGAATTTCCGCTTCCAGATATCAAAACAAGGAGGCGCATCTTCCAGGTAGGCTTGAAAAACTGACAACCATGTATATATATGAAAACAGCATTGTGTTTTGATTGTGCAAAGGTTTTTACTCCGGTGACTTACACAATCTGGGATTTATTGATTGTAGATTCACACATCAAGGATGACATTGGCTGACGATGTTAACCTAGAAGAATTCGTCATGACTAAAGATGAGTTCTCTGGGGCTGATATAAAGGCTATATGTACCGAAGCTGGTCTGCTTGCATTGAGAGAGCGCCGAATGAAGGTAGCTTCACCTTTTTAATACCAGAAACTTTATGTTCCCTATATGTCATTTAACATACATTGCTTATCTATTGGAATTGACTTGTGTTTTCTATGTTTATTTTCTGGGCATCAGGTGACACATGCAGACTTCAAGAAGGCCAAGGAGAAGGTTATGTTCAAGAAGAAGGAAGGTGTTCCAGAAGGACTCTACATGTGAAGAAATCACCTGGACCATGTACTTTCAAGGATACATCGACATCCCTTTCTGTTCGTGATGTGGATTAGAATATTAAACTTTTTCAAAGTTGCTTGTGCTTTTGAATTCGAATGTTTAATGATGCATCCTTGAGTGCTGTTACGTCAACTTCAAATTTCAAATATATGCTAGCTTATCCTGTCACTTCTGATGGAGTGCAATGCTTACATTGAAATTCATGGTTTTGAAAAGGTCATTGGGAGATTCGAAGACACATTTTCTACTTGTTCAAATTCTTCACGTATGCCTTATAGCTGGAACACGTCTTAAATACATGTGGATTTATGTTGGCAACTAAATTCACATGAGGGGAAATTCCTAGTCTCATTTGTAGCTCATTGCAGGGGTAGATCAGTTCTCCTTAATCTGTCACCACTGTTTTATTTTTCAACTTTAACATTTTGAATCTATCACTGTTATGAACTAGCGGTGAAGAGAAACTATTCCCTCCCTTAATCTATCACTGAAAGTACTCAGAGTAGTGAAGAGAAAATTCCAAATTTCATTTGTGGTGTGCATGTACTGAACTGTTGAAAGCTCATTCCTAATCTCATCGGAAACCCAGAGTTGAATTTTCTAGCTCTTGCCATACAAATCTCACCAGAAAAGAAAGAAATAACTATTCCAGGAACATTTATATGAAAACTCCCAAACTAGATCGAAAATGAAACATCACGCAAACATCACTCCAGATTATTTTTGCCAAAAAACAAATGATGAAACTTCACAACCAAAACCAACTGAAGTTGATCCAAATCCTTACAAACTCTTGGGCAAGATCCTCATTTTTGCATGTGGGATCATATTCTCAACAGGACATTACAACCAAACTGAGATGGCTCAAGATCAAGATCAATCACCATGAAGCCAACGTAGGTTGAATTCTTCTTTGACCATTGTTATGCGCAAGTCCTTGATCATTTTGAAAGGTTCCCATAACTCTTCTGTCTCTTCATCACATATCACTTCCTCTAATATATTCTCAAGATCCCAGATTGATTTAGGTAACCCCTGCAATCTGGTGCACTGTCTCATGTTGATCATCTTTAATTTGCTCAGCTGACCAATGTCTTCAGGCAACTCCTTAATGCTGAAGCAATCAGATATGTCGAGAAAGGTTAAGTTCTTGAAGTTCGTAATCGAGTCCTGTAAAATTTCCAGCATTGTGCAAGACCGTAGCCTTAGGACTTCTAACTTGCTCAGCTTTCCAATCTCTCCAGGCAAAGCAGATAGGTTATGACAGTTGGTGATAACGAGCCTCTTCAGGTACTTAAGACCACAGAGATCAGCAGGCAATTCCTCCAAATCATTGCAATAGTCAATGTTTATCTCCACTAGATTTGGCAATGCCTCAAAAAATCGGATGGACATGTTGCTAGAAAGTCGACCAATGTTGCACATGAACAGAGATATCTTCTCCAGACTTTTCAACTTCTTCTTTTTGGTCAAGCTTCTGGAAGAAATGGAAATGCGCTCTAATCTGACTCTCTTCAGGTTAGGTAAAGAACTCAATATGTCTAAGTTAGTTAATTCTGCAGGTGATAAACCATTATTTCTGACTATTAGAACCTTCAATGCCTTGGACATTTTGCTATTGAACTTGGGCAAGGTATAGTTCTTTGTCTGAAAATTCAGAATCAGAACCTCAGCTTTTGGTAGATGCATGTGGTCCCATTTTGATGAGAACTCTCCATCTGCAAGCAACACATTATATCATGTGAGTGAAACGATAAATGAATGCATTGAAAGCACTATAACGGGCCTTAATTAGTATTTATGTAGGGCGTTTATTGCTCCTGTGCATGTGTTGATATGCATGTAATTGCTAATAAAAAGAAAGTGTAATTGGCTAATTGCTAATAAAAAGAAAGATGGGACTACCAGTTGATATAGATAACAAGCGAGTTTCCTTAAGCTTATCCTTCTTTTGTGTCCACCGTTTCGGAAGAACACCTCCACATATGTCTATAATTAGTCTTTTGCTCTCTCCTACCGGGTCCTGACGGATCTGATGCAATGCCAGCTCTCTAAGCAAATCATGCTGCGTAACAAACTGCTCACTGTAGCAGCGATCCACATACCCGTTCTCCTTGCTGGTTATTTTTTAAACTTAATCAAGTTTCTTCGAATTGAGAAATCTCTTCAATATACATAATATCTAGTTACGTGCTAGTAGAATTTAGTCATGTACACAACTATATACCGGAAATAAAGACAATGAAAATATGTATACACCAGACAAGAGAATCATACAAGTATGCATACCTTATGACAACAATTTTGGCCAGATTATGATTGTTGAGGTGTTGCAGTTTTGCAATAGACATAGCATCTTCATGTAGCCCATGTAGCTCTGACCACATATCAATGAGCACACCAGCAGGGATTCTTCCGTCTTCGGGAAATGAAGCAAGGTCTATGAAACATTCCTTGAGGAGAGGCTCATTTTCACATAAAACATCTAAACTGGTTTGGAGGCGGAGACGCAAAATATCATACTCATCAAGAATAGGACTTTTCGACCATTCTTTTACTTTTTCTTTCCAAATCTCTATACTACCCTTGACAAGTGATTTTCCAACCACCGTAATGGCAAGTGGAGATCTCTTACAGTACTTTACTATCTGCAGTAAATTTTTCCAAAATGAATTCGATTAGTGTTCGAGTTGCTAACCAAAAGTTGAAGGTTCTCATCATTTAATCCTCATCAAAATGGCTTCATGAAAGTTGAGCAAATGTTATACACAAGCAGTAGTCTACTTTTTTTTCTTATTCTAAGGTTAGTTTTAGGCTATGATGCACGGAAATGCGAAAATGCTCGCGTTTCCCGTTTCGGAAGCTGAAACGGGTTGGAAACGCCCGGAAACGCGTATCCGAATTTGGAAACGGTTTGGAAACGTCTGTATCCAATGTGGAAACACCAGAATGTAAATAAATAGGAAACGTGGGGGTAAAACTGACTTTTTACTTGGAAAAATTGGAAAAAAAAAAAAAAAGACTTTTCTTTCCCAACTCTTATTATTTTTTCTGGCAAGTAGTACCAATGTTTTAAAAAGCGCGCGTCAGGCGCACCTTAGAGCGTGAAAGGCGTGAGGCGTGAAGGAAATTGCCTCTATTTTCCAGATGAGGCGCAGAGGCGGCAAAGGCGGAGATGGAGGCGGCAAAAGCATGCCTGGGAAATTTTTTTTTTTTTTAACACCCCAAAACGACATCGTTTTGGTGTTGAGTGAATCAAAACCCATTTAGGTCGTGTATTACACCCGAGCCAATCCCCAAAACACCCAAACCTCCTCCCTAACTCTTCACTCTGCTCTTGAGCCAATCCCAATCCCAATCCCTTATTCGAAAAGTTGATAAAATCATGAAGAGCCCATAAGTTTCTTCAAGAAATTGGTTCTAAAGGAGGCTATTTGCAGAATTGGAGCAAGAAATAAGTTCAATTTGAAGAGAGTTGGAGAGTTGTAGACTTGTAGTTCGATTTGAATTTTGAAGAAAAGGAGTTTAAGGTATGATCTTGCTTTTCTCTCAACTTTCCTTGCTTTCTTTGGATGGTTTTGTGTTTCTTTATTATGTGCAATTGGAATTGGAATTTGGATACCTTGTTTCTTTGGTTTTGTGCTTTTATAGTTTCTGTGGAATTGTGTTTATGGCAATCATCGAGGGAAAGCAGAACGAAGGAGTGGTGTTTCACCTATATGCATCTTCAAAAATTGATTGGTTATACTAAAAAGATAAACCGCAAATGTCACAGAACCAGAAATTAAGATGACTCCGATAGGAAAAAGGCCTTGCTTAAACAACTGTCAATTTACCAGGAATTGGGAAGCCATATAACACAGGTATGCAATACTATTAGGGAATTTTGGTTGCATGTTAGTGATCTTTTTGCAATGCATCATTAACTAAGTATTCCAGACTTGCTTAACTTGCTTGTTGATAAAACTGAAATTTCACCTTGGAATGTCGAATCATTGACTTGAAGTTACTTGTTGAGCTTGATTCTTTGTGATGATAGAGAGATAATAAGTGTCCCTATTGCTTTGGTGTTCTGTTGCTTTGGTTTTTGTCTTATCTAGTAGACATAATAGAGAGAAATAAGTTAATTTATCAATCTCCAGCAAATTTATACGTAAGGATTACGCCTTACGCCTCAAGGCGAGCGTCTTGCTGAGGCTCTCCCGGCTACGCCTCAGCCTTTTAAAACATTGAGTAGTACTACTACTACTGATGCTCCCTCCTATAGGACCCTGCTACTTTCTTCTCTCTTTGTTATTACCATTTCTTTTTCTTCCTCCATTTATTTTATTTTCGCCAAAATACTAAAATTACTGTTCATAGTAATTTTCTATAAATAGCCGAGTTACTGTGGTAAGTTTCCATTTTCGGAAACTTACCGAGCCCTCTCCTTTCTCTCTCCCCGATTCTCTCTTCCTCTCCGACCTCGTCACCTTCTTCCGGCCATAACTCCTCCATCCGGCGACGGATTTTGACGTGTAAGATGTCGTTGGAAAGCTCTCTTCCTTCTCTTGATTTCTGGGTTCGTTTCGTAGCTTAATATGAACTTGTGGAAGGTGCAGCAGCGAGAAGAAGATGACGGTCACTGTAGCAATTTTGAGGCAGCGTTGATATTTTCCGATTCCGGAAGTCTCCGGCCACCAAATTGGCGTCGAAGGTTCGGTTTTTGACATAGATCATTTCCCCTAAGTCTTTCATTTCAATTGGAAGTGTAGAGGTCGAATTAACAATTTCAATTTCTAGGGTTCTTGGAGTTTTCTGGAAAAATTTCACCGGCCTAATTGGAGCTCTTCCAGGTAAAATTGGAACTTGTTGTAGTTGAGAAAGAGGTTGGGTTTGTTGAGTAGATGGTGCTGCCAAATTTTGGTGGCCATCTGAGGTGGTTTCCGCCGGCGCGTGGGGCCCACGCGCTGCCACTGTTGGTGGCGCGTGGAGGCGTGTTGGGCTGTGTTTTAATTCCAGTTTTTAGCCCATTAAATCCTATAAATATTTTAGAGCTTGTATATGAAATTTGATGAATTTTGGAGAAGCTTGGATTTAATTATGAATTTTTGAAGTTTAGGGTTTCGATTATCGAATTACGAGAATCCGGCCGTGGGATATCTCTCGGTTCTGCCTTGGAACCTTTAAATTAACAAAATGGTATTAGTGGTATAATTTGGGTTGTATCCGAGGAGAAGTGGAGATGTAATTATGAGGATTTGATTTTGAGAATCGTATTTAATTGTTGAATAGTTATTCATGGAAAATAATTGTATACAGGGCGACGTACCGAGCTATTGCTCGACGAAGGAACTCGTATGCATGGTCGCCTAAACAGTACTGTGAGCGGACATTTATTTTAAATTAATTGTGCATGCAGCATATTAGCATTTTCCGATTGAGATTTAATTTACAATTTGAATTATTGAGTTTTATGGTTTTATGAGATTTAGTTTATCGAGATTTATTTATGAATTACGAGACTAGTATTGAAATTCCTTCCCGAGGGCTTTTAGGAGATTTTTGAGATAGTCATTCATGAGTTATTGAGTTGAGGAATGATTTTCGGGGAAGTGACTGATTCGGAAAATATTATGAGATTTTTGTATTTCGAATATCGGTTTTTATGAGGATTCACGAGTACGAATGTTTCATCGAATATTTGAGCATGATTGATTTATTGAGATTTATTGAGCTTTGAGCTCCGTACTTATCAGCTTTGAAGTTAGATTGAGTTTTCTTTCCGAAAGCATTTATAAAAGGAAATTAATTAAAGAAATCAACAACTCATGCTAAAACCAAGACTTCACCCTTCAACTCCAAATACACCATCTCCAAAATAACTCGGTTCAAAAATCGACATCGTTACCTCAATCGTAGCAAGTCACCCGCCCAGGGTTATGGCATCCTATACTCTCAACCAATCGTAGCCCGTCATCCACCTAAGATTAGAGCATCTAATTCCCTTAACCGATCGTAGCCCATCATCTACCCAAGATTAGAGCATCTGATTCCCTCAACTAATCGTAGCCCCTCATCATCCTAAGATTAGAGTATCTGATTCCCTCAACTAATCGTAGCCCCTCATGATTTACAGAGTATTTGCTTTTATGCTTTCGAGGATGCTTTCGAGGATTTATTGAGATTTTGAGGTTATTTCCAGTTTCTTGAGGAGGCTATTCAGTTTATTAAGGAGGCCAGTTTTGGCGCATGCGTATCTTACTTAGTTGGCAGTCCCTTCTAGGTAATAGTCTGGTTGGCAGTCCCTTCCAGACTACAGCTCGGTTGGCAGTCCCATCCGATGCGTCACCTGGTTGGAAGTCCATTCCAGATGACATGAGGTAGTTAGTCGGCAGTCCCGTCTACTACCTGTGGTTAGTCGGCAATCCCGTTTACTACTTGTGGCTAGTTGGCAGTCCCTTCTATCCGCCGCCTCCTATTCCGGTTGGCAGTCCCTGTCGATGCGTCATCTGGGGGGCAGTCCCTCCTTGATGGCATGAGATGACTAGACAGCAATCATTTCTAGTCATCAAACGAGCCTGGTAAAAATGATGTTTTTATAAGGATTGAGGATGAGATTTTAAGAGATTTCAAGATGTTCTTGTTACGTGATTGAGATTTCAGTAAAGAGAATGATTAAGAGTGTTTTTAAGATTGTTACTGCATGCGAGATTTTAGAGAATAACTTGGGAAAGCATTAAGTTTTACTTATACATTTGAAAGTACTTATTTTTCGTCCACTGGGCCCTTCGGTTTTAAATGTTTTCCCCTGGGCCCTTCGATTTTAAATGCCCAGTTTGCAGGCCAGTTTAGCTTGAGGTCGAGCGTACTTGGGGTTGAGGCATAGCTGTCATAGCTTCCGCATTATAAAAGTATTGGTCGTTTATCTTGTATTCTACCTTCTTGTACGCCTGAGAAATAGATTGCTCTGATAACTCTTGAGATTAATATTCTTAAGTTTCAGAATTGTTTTGTGATATGAGAGATGTTGTGATATAGGGAGCAGGGTGGCTCCAGGAGAATAAGGATGGATGATTTAGAAGTGTAATTGTTTTTCTACAGGTTTTGGGTTGTCCATTTTTAGGGGAAGTTTTGTCAAATTTTTGGTAGAATTTCTTCTAAGGTGGGCCCCGCAGAGCCTCTTCGGATTTCAGGGTGAAATCCGGGGCGGGTCCTGTCAGTTTGTTTGTTTGTTTCTCCTCTCTTTAAACAAAAACAAAGAGATAGCTCAGAGGGCTTGGAGCTCAGCCAATGAGGGAGCTAAGAGAAGGCGGAGCAACTAAATAAAAGTTGAGGGCTTTACGATTGTTATTACCTTTCACTTGATGAACCACAATTAGAGGGGGTTTTGTTTGAAGATGAAGACCTTGAGGATGTTGTCCAAGTTGAATGAAGTTGATGGTTGTTGACTTGTTATTAGTTGTGTTAACCTTTTATTTGAACCTTTGGATTGATAATGTTTGATTGTCATAAACTAGTACTTTGTTTATGTTTCATATTTTTTTTTCTAATTATATATATATATATATATATATAATTGTCGTTTCCTTCACGTTTCCGTTTCCTATTACATTTAAGATTTGCCGTTTCCACGTTTCCGATCGTATCGTATCCGGAAACTCGTACCCGTTTCCGTGCTTCTTAGGTTTTAGGATAGATGAATCTATTATTATTTGCAGATATGCTTTTACCATAAGATGTGAATTCCCGCTTTAAGTAGCATATATATTGAAGTTTTGAATTGTAAGATAAGAAACTAATCACCTGTTTCAGAAGTTCATCTAAAGTACCGGAGGAATGATCCAGGGATGTAGAATTCTTGAGAAGAGTCATTGCCTCATCATTTGTCAATGGATCTAAAGTATAATGTGAACCATATTTTGGAAAAGATCTTGATGTGACTAGAGTCTTGCAACTTGATCCTTCGCTGAGTTGATATAACTCTTCAAGAAGGGCTCCTGATGAGTCGGGCCATACATCATCCAGGACCAACAGTGCATCATTTTCTTCTACTTCCTTTAGAAATTGCTGCAGAGATGTTTGCAGCCAATCTAAGTTGGGTTTGTTCGAAACAGTAGCAAAGAAGATCCTGTTGCTGAACTTATCTATTACAAATAGAATTAATGAATATGAGAAAGTAATATTAAGATGTATACAGAAATATATGAACTTTGATGATGTCAAATTGACTGGCCTAAAAATGATGTTAAGTTTGTAGTCTTGATACCTTTGACTTTCTGATCATGACAAAACATTTGGGCCAAAGTGGTTTTTCCAGACCCTCCAGGAGCAGTGACCGAAAGCATTGAAACTCGATCATCGTTAAGAAGCTTGCTCTTCAATTCCCTTAAAGGCTTATCCAATCCAATTGGGGAAGATGGTGGATAAGGTGCTGTAGCTCTAGTTTCACCACCACCAAGTGCATTTTGATTTTGTGCCTGACCATGCAGCTCCATTTGGGTCAACTTGTGCTCTATAGACCTTACCATAACCAATATATCTTGTCCATCCCTTACTCCCTGCGGTATTAGATTCAGCAACATCTTGCTGAGAGACCTATCCAATTCAACAAGCTTATTGCTGTAATAAGGCTTGAGCAAATTCCAACTACCAACTGTGGGCAACTTGTCAATGAGCCTCTTGCCCTTCTCCATTTGGTTCTCAAAATATACCTTTTCATTTGGGTGATCCAGTTCCCTGTTACCAGCTCCTATCTGTTTGATCAGTGGTTTTAAGTAGTCTAACTTGACTATGAGCTCTTCAAGAAGGGGTTTAAACTGCACAGATTTGATGACAAGTGTGCTAACGCCTTCATACAGCAAAGAAAATGCTAGTCCTACTGCACCCCCTGCAGCAAGCTCTCCAATTCCAGCCATCTTGAATTCTTGATAAGCACATAAAAAACCAGCAGCAAAATCAGAAATTAAACTCAGTGATTAGATAACATAATCTAAATTTCAATGTTAAGAGCAAACTCATATTACCTATATATACGTTGGTGATCGATCAGAGTACAAGATCGACACGGTGGGATCAAAATAAACCAGGCTTTCTGAAATGCAGATTACCTATACTGACTTATATAAGAAGACTATATATTTCTATTCTCGAAAAAAAAGAAAAGAAAGGAAGACTATATTTTCTACGGGAGTGCTCCTTACGCTAGCATATTTTATAAGCTCGGAATTTCCAGGAAGTGACTCAAGTGAGTATGAAATGATGAAAAAGAATATAGAAGGGAGACGACAATCGGTCAAGTCGTCTGCTACCCTTTTTACAAGATGACTAGGTCACAAAGCACAACAACCACAATAATTGTAGAAAACGCCTTTTGGTACTTACGAAAAAATACCAATGACATACTTTCACTGTTTCACATGTTCTAGAAACTGATTTTGTGCGTAAAATTCTCAAAGAAGGAGAAGCACTACAATCACATTGCACACGGTTTACTGCACTTTCGATTCCTTGTGAACGTAAAAATCAAAATCAAGAGAAAAAATGAAAAAGAGTTATTCAAAAGACAGACCACAAGATGGTCCAAATCCACCTTAATCGATAAGCAATAATTATTCATTGATCATCAAGAGATTGTTTTTACAATCATGAATAAGTTCATGAGAACTTCTAGTTATAATTAAGCATTCATTAATCAATGGTCCAGCTCAATCGATTCCGTAAGCCATCCTGGCCCGAATTCAATAAGATATAAGATTTCATTCTCATTCATGATAAACTTGTTGGACATGAGCTCTAAGGTTCGAAATAAACTTTGGAAATACCACATGCGTGCATAAGCGTCTTCATATTCTCCATTGAAGCACATTCCTTCCAGCAATAACTCAACAACGATCGGTACAATTAACCAATCTGCTTACAACTTACAGAAGGCACTAACAGACTACCGGATGCACTCCCACATTGTCCGGAGGAAGGAAGCTAATGTTTTTCATAGGTGCAAACCAATGTTTTAAAGGCGCGAGGCGTCTAAGAAATTGAGTGTGTTTTGCTGTCGAGGCGCAGAGGCGGCGAAGGCGCTGTTCAAGGCGGAGAAAGCGCAGAAAACGCGTCCGGAGGCATTAAAGGCGGACAGTAATTGGTTTACTGGGGGACAGTAATTGTTTATATTCATACTCAGATTAACATTTTTATCTCACATGTCAGGTTT
>BDJD01007793.1:8549-35889 GCA_002564525.1 Rosa multiflora
CCATAGGGCATCCTCAGGCTATCCACCCTTTTTGTGTATGGCTTGGAATACGTGAGAGAATCACGAGAGGTACCTCCATACTGAGCTCTAATGGAGTTGTTGATCATGTCTTGCAGCTGCTGGATGGACAAAGAACCAAGTTGGCCATCACTATCCTTGTCATTTTCCTTTGACGTTTCTTCTTGTTTGTCTTTGTCATCCTTGTACGGAATCCTAGCAGAATCCTCATCATTTTGATTCTCAAGCCTACTCCAAAGTTGAGCAATCTGCATATCCTTTTCTTCGACGGTGTTGGTGAGCTTTTGAACCGCCTCCATCAGATTAGCTACTTGCTCTTCAAGCGTGGTTGCCCCAGTCATCATGACTTGCATTGCTAAGGGAAGAGACGCACTGTCTGACTGCATCTCAGAAGCGTTCTTTTCTTCAGCATTAGGACTTCCATGGTATGATCCGGTGCTTGAGTGATCATCTGAGGCAGGTGAGAATGATCGTTCCCTTGGTTTTGTGTTTGGAGCTTGTCTCTCTTCACTTCGAGGGACATGCTTCCCTGCCCCTAGACTTTCTAGGGTGATGATTGGTTGGCGAGGCTTAGATGGCAAAGCCACAAATGTTGTAGGCTGAATCTTTGCCATGCTTCGAGTGACGTGACCAGATGAGCTGCTGCTCGATTTCGAGGTCGTTGTCTTAGATTTGTTCTTCGGGATGACTTGAATGTTCTTGGAAGCCATTGCTCGAACGGATTTGTTTGGAATCGTCTTACGGAGAAGGAGATGAGAGGCAAAGAGGTCCCACTGGGCATGCCAATTTGTAAACACGAAAATCTGAAAGCAAACAAGATACAGACACGTGTACAAAAAATAATATATTTATTAATTCAAGTGCGGGTTACAATCTTTGGTAATCCTCTGATTCGATCTCCGACGATGAATTTCACTCAAGGGCTTGACGCTTGATTTTGAGTTGGAAGATGGTCACTAGAGTCGACACGTGACTAGTGCTTTGGCATGAGGTTGGTGATGAACCGGCTATTTGGCAGCTTGAGGGTTCTTCACACGAGCTTGGGAGGCTTCAGGAATTTTGAGAGTATTTCCTTCTCTTTTCTGGCCGAAGTCCTTCTCTTGATTTGAGAGGGGGTATTTATAGCGTCGGCGTCTCTCTCAATTTGGAACGCCTTGATGACACGTAATTAATTGTATTTTCCTTAATTACGTAATCAAATTAATCAACGTCAATTAACTGATTTAATCACGATCATTAAGGAATTAGCCAATCAATTTAATGACTGATTTTAATCACATTTTCCTTAATAACATAATCAAACCAATCAGCGTTAATTAGCTGGTTTAATCACGACTATTTAAGGAATCAGCCAATTAATTTGATGACTGATTGTCGTCTTGATTACAAATTGATATCTAATCAGCAGACAAGATTTAATACTTGATTTGACTTGGAATCAATTTATTTAATTTGATTGATCCGCTTTAATATCAATTGATTTAGCCGGAGCAAATTCATTTATTGCCGTCGGGCCTTTCATGTGTCGCCAAGTGTCATTCTCTGAGTCTGTGTGATTTTGCTGACTCACAAGCCACGCGGACATTTTGTGGGACCCACATGCCGACTAAATTTGTTCAGTCATAATTTTGAGTGTTGACCGAATTATTTAATGAATTTATTTTCATTAAATTTTTGGTGTCTACAAGTATAATCAGGATGCAGTCATAGTTTGAAATAGACTAGCAACCAACATATCATTCTTGAACCTCAGTTATAAGCTAATAGAATTCCAATGCTTTAGCATCATCTTTGAAAAGAAAAAGGAAAAAATTTGAGTTACAAAGAAAAGACAGTACCTTCCTTATAATTCCATGCGTGTCATAAGCAAGACGTGCATCTACCTCAATGGACACTCGGATAGGAACTAGTTTTGCCAAATCAGTACCAACATTGACTAAAGCCTACACAACCGGAACATAATACTGAACCATATGATCTAGCTAACAAGGAATTCACATTACGAATGATTATGCTACAAGACAACCAACCTTGTTACAGAAACATGACAATCTCAATTCGGAATTCTCATGCTTGTTACACTCCGAATCTGCCAACGCCATATCCACAGCATTCTACACCAAAGAAAAGACCATCAATGACTATGTATTTGAAAGCAAACACATTTTTTGTAATCTAAAATTCATTTTCCGAAGAGAAATGCTTACTCTAAATATGGTATCAGGGAGACTGCATATACCCAAGAGTAGGGCGGAGCTCACAGTAGCAGCAGTTGGAGGAAACCTGGTTATAAATAATCAGTAAACTAGAAAGTTCAGATACATAGAGAAGCGATTTCATTGCTCCCCTAGTTCATACTAAAATCTTAGAAACAAAAAAAGAACGGAAATAATTAAATAACTTATCCGAAAACAGATAAATAGAAGATCAAGTCACTCTTATCAACTAACTAGCTAAAACATTATGATCATATCAACAGAAAAATCATATGCAAAACAAAATCATAAAAATTTCAAATTCTACTTCTTTGTGATTAACAAAAGAGAGGAAAACTATACTCAATGCCAATCAATAAACCCCCTCGCTACTGAAAATCCAAATTGCAATCTCAAGATTTAAAACTTCAGTCAACGTGAAAACTGCATTGCAGAAAGGAAATTAAAACTTACAGGTATAAACCTTTTGCACAACAGGAATGATTCAAACACACCCAAAATGAATTGCAAGTTCTCTAACATCCAGTTTGTTCCTGCACCACCACAACACAATCCAATCCACTCCAATAATCAGTATCCACTATATTTAGAAATGACATCAAAATTGAAAAAAACAATAAAAAAAAAATCAAAAACCCACTTTAGACCAAGGCTGTTCTGCAAGGAATTGAAGGATCTGGTATAAGCCTTCTTCAACATCCCACTCAAAAACCCACTTGAGAAAAGCCTCTACCTTTCTTTTCGTTTTTCAGCTTTGCCCTCAAAGATTGTTCCTTTAAGACACAAAGCAAGACAAAACATACAAACGATCAGATATTGGGATCAAAACTCGAGATCATATCAATGCAAACTAATCAATCAGTGTCGTAATACATACATGGAAATGTCTGTGCAACTCCCTCTCCTTTTCAGCATGACTAGCTTGCTCTTCCTCCTCCAGGTCGCTATAGAGACATCAAGAACAACACAAGTGAGTCATGTTCAAATTAACCAGAAAAGAAAAGGATAATCAATAATAAAGTACATTGGTTTGAACAAAAAGTGAGGAGTTTATACTGTTTAACTTCAGCCTTTGGGCAAGCTTTTGGTATGAACCTCCTCTGAGTCAAAACAAAGCAAATCAGTAATATTGTATAAACTACAGCTTCACATTTAACAAAGGGCAGTGCACCATGCCTTTCTGGGAGCAGGAGCACCAGATTGTGGTCGTTGGCTCATTAGAGATTAAGATACAATCTACCAATCAACCAAAATCCAAACCACAATCACAAACGCCCTAAAGCAAGCACATAACTAGGGACTTTACACGAACAAAATTTGCTCACCACAGCTAAAATCCCAGATAAAATACGGCTGATGACCACTATCTTCACCACCATAACTGATATCTGCAGAGCATTGGGGTACAACAGTCTGTCATTTTCACAAAAACAATAAAAAAACCACATAACAAATAACACACCCAGCCATTCGAAAATTGAAAGACTCAACTCACATAATTAAGAACATCATACATAGTATGCGCAACATCCGAGGCCTTAGCAGTGATCCTATAAGCAACATCCTCAGTCTGTTTCGCCTTGGTGCCTTTAAATAACACCAAGTCCCTCTCCAGAACCATCTCCCAGACATGAACCCGAATCCGAACCTAAAACGCAGCGTTCAATGCAGCCTCCCATAGTCACGCCTGCTGCGAATAGATGGTGGACTAGCCTCGCCAGGACCAAAACCCCCAAAGCCAAGCCCTAATTTCGCAATCGCGGAAGATGGTAAAGCCAAAACCACTATTGATCTCTTAATTGAAGTAGTAGCAACTTAGTTACCTTCTTGGCCCAAATTTTGACATTTTTGCCTTCAATCTCAAATCCACAGCTCCAATGTACGTTCGAATCCAATACTGAAACCACAAAATTCAAATCCCAGTTACCCATAGCTGAATTTAGAATCAAAATCCTAAAGCCTGTCGAAAATCGACGCAAATCCCTAACCCTAATTAATCCGACTCCGATTTCAAACCCTGGCAATTCGAGGTCTTCTTTCTCTGATTCAACTCCACCCGAAAGCAATAACCACCATCGGTGAAAGATCTGAAGAACCCTAGAGGCTACCCATTAGGTTTTCTTCCCCTTCACTACTTCCTAGATCGAGTAACCAGATCGCTCCCAGATCGCTAGAGGCAGAGATGGTTTTGGTCGAGGTTTGTCGAAGAGAGAGATAGCTTTGGTTGGGGTTTGTCGAAGAAGGGCTAGGGTTGGGGTCTATCGAGAAAGGGTTTTTCGAGGAGAGAGAGAGGTTAGGGTTTGTGAAGAAGAGAGAGTGTCGGGGTCTGTCGAAGAAAGGGCAGGGCGTTTGTGAGGGTCTCTCAGTGTCGGGGGTGGTTGTGGAGTGAATGCCGCTTTCTTCTAGGGCTTTATTTTTTTCTTTTTCTTTTTTTCTTAAGTATACTTTGGTCTAAATGGGCTCATTTGGCATGGACACATATATAAGCAATTAGTCGATGCATATGTACAAGCCATCAGATAATGGTTTTACAAATAAGTGTCGTCTGAATGCCACTTCAAAATTTTCAATTTTGCCTCCTCACGCTGCCTGGTAAGAGGGAAATAGATTTGGGGGGAGAATATGGAGGAAAATGTTGGAGGGAATGTCGGTGAACATGTTTTGACTTACAAATCTATAGATTCACACCACAGTTTTAAAGTAACCGTCATATAAACACTACATGCTGAGGAAATTTAAGTGGTGCCAATTGGTGCGAAACTTGCCGCCTCTCTAATAATTTAACCTCACACCACGCTTCCATTTATAAACGTCTTCTGAAGCAATGCATAATTTCAGTATGAAAAACACCCGTTGGTTGAATTCATATTAGAAGACGGAAATTTTACAACCGTTGTCTCAATAATGAGAAATGATTCACACCACGGAAAACAGTGTAGCGTCGTATGAGAGGTGTCGTCTGATTCATTTTCTGTAGTAGTACAAAAAATTAAAAATCAATGCAGCCGACATTCGCGAAGAACATATTGAATGGACATAATTAACACTTGGAGTCAAGGGTTGGACTGCCATTGTCACACTCATCCCAACGATTACGACATTATATCAAATATGAATTTCGTTTTACAACTGAAACAGGATGCCATCTAAAATTAAGCTTGAGCAAACTGAAGACAGAAAACGCTCCAGAATAGCACACCTCAAACAAATCAAAAACTACATCAAACATACTTATATCAAGAAATATGGATCAGCTTCAACTTAACCCAAAGTTCTTGGTCTTGCAAATCTAAATCATAAAAATTCAACACTAGCAAAAAATAATTTGATATGTTAAGCTAGGTCATTTGTGATGAGTATGTTAGGAAGGTTGTAAATATGGCGAAAAATAAGCAACAATATATTCTACACATATTTGTACATCAAAGAGTTATACTATGTGCATCAAAGTGTAACTTACACACTCAAGTCCAAAAAGAGTCTTACCTCTAAGAGGTTGTAAATGAAACCATCAAACTCATATTGAGTTTTAACTAGCAACACACATTTGTATTGAGCAATCCAAAACATGCCATCGCTCTAACTCGAGAATGATACTTCACCATCTGCTAAAAACTTCATTATTGTTTCTCAAGGGTTTAAAGGATGGAAGATGTAATTAATTGTTGAAACCAAACTTTATACTTATGTCCCTTAGGAACTTGGGTACAAATATTTGCATGTAAACTTTGACTCCTGTGATCTCAAACAGTATTTCATCAACAAAACCTCATAAAAGAAACCAAAAACACAAAAACCGATAAAGAAATAAAAAATCTGAATTCTATCTAGTTGAAGATAGAGAGGAGAAGCATTAAGCAAGTAAAGCTTCGTGGTAATGGGGTCACGTGATTGACTATAATGGGGATGGTTATGCAAATATGATTTGGGCTCCACCACCAATTGGAAGGCTTAAATTAAACTGTGATGCATCAGTGGCTGTTAATGGAGTACAAGTGGGTGTTGGTAGTGTATGCCGAGATAGTGAAGGAAATTTTGTGGCAACATTGGGAGAGAGGCTTGTTGGAAGATTTAAGTCCATGTGCAGCTAAGTTGTCCTCTATATTGAGGAGTCTTGAATGGGCTATGGACCAGGGGTGGAATGGTTTGGTAATTGAAACAGATAGTTTGGAGGCTGTGAGGATGGTAAACAGAAGTGATGAATGTCTTGCAAGTGAGGGTATCCTGGTGGAGCGAATTAGAGAGATTTTGGCCGCTTTGGATATCCCCAATATTCATCATGTTCCAAGGGCGGCTAACATGGCGGCTCATATGGTGGCAGGAGTTGTAGCCTGGGGTAATGGGCGTAGTAGTTGGTTAGGGGTTGGGCTTCCTTGGCTCATGGATCTCATTGTTAATGATGGACCCGTAACTTGTTCAGGTTCTAGTGAGGAGAGTGAGGAAGTTTTGTCCACCACCGGTTATTCCCATGTTTTGTAATTTGGTTAGTCTTTGAATAAAAGTCTCATTATTCTTAAAAAAAAAAGATAGAGAGGAGAAGTAGAAAGAGAAGCAAAACTAGCCTCCATCTTTCTATTAGAGTAGCAGCTCATCCTATCAAATGAGCTCACAAAGTCATCAAACCCGGCCACATGGGACCCACTTGGTGGTCTCACCTCCTCCGGAATCTCAACCTCCCCCTATCCAAATACCTCACCACCAACCTCATATTGGGCCTCATGGGCCGAGCACATCAACCCCAACTTCACCACCACAACCACCTCCCCCTCATCATAAACCCCATCAAGCATGGGATTAACCACCTCAAGTACCTTCCCCTCTTTATACCTATTCCAAACCCAGTTTACCAAAACCAACTCCCCGGGCCTCGCGTTGGGCTCAATGGGCCTCCGCCTGCATACCACCTCCAGCAAAAGCGCGCCAAACGCATACACATTTGAACCCATACTCAAGGTTTTAAATATTGGTATCTTCATATGTATCGGTACTTTGAAAAAGGGAGATATCAGAAATATCAGGGATACAGGGTAACAAAATGTCGTTTTTGAAAAAAGTCAATTTATTAGAAATTTAGAACTACATATAAATACATATGAATGTCAACTTCATCTACATCCAAAAAGAGACTCTAGACAGTTGAAAAGCTGCTCGCTGGTCTACGAAAATGTAATAATCAGACCAACACATATGACCCATATAGTGCAAATTGTAGTGATAAACATGATAATTATAGATCTCTTTAGAGCTGCCAACTGGTTCCCTTATAAGGGGATAATAAGGATGAACCCAACTGGATGACTGATTATATATATCTCCATATTGATTATATCCATAAGCATCATAACCAAATTGATTATTGTCTTCATGATATTCATTTGAGATCTCACTGCACTCTGTGCCTAAACTGATAGAGTCAAAACTTAAGGCAATTGAAGAAACATCAGATGGGGTACTTTGATCATCAGTTGCACCTCTAGTCCTCCTCCTATATCGGGTCTTCTCTTGAGCACCATGACCAGCTGTTCTCACTCCGTGGTCTTCATCTTGGGTGGTATGATCAAAATTACCTTCATAGGTAAATTGGAATCTTCCATCCACAGAAGATTGTCCATATTCATATCTTTCACCTCCACCACCTGTTTCGCTTCCCACCCTCTCCACCATCATCAGAACTATCTGGAGTTGCTGTACCACCCCACGCATCATCACTATCTGAATTATCTTTTGGGTTTTTAACAACTTTTTCAGATAAGACTCTCTCTACGTTGATTCCAGCATTAGTTGCAATTTCTACAACTTGTGATAGAGGTCTTCCAGCTTCATCATCGAGGTATGCAGACATAATCCAATCATGAAGTTGATCAATGCCATCAACAAGCGGCTCGCTTGCAACATGAAGTAGATCTATATAGTTGTTTTCATTGACCATATTATTTTTTGCCTGTTTATCTCACAGCCGCAACTTCATGTTGTAGTAGTAGTATACAAGCTTTTCCAACTTCTGATATGTCAAACAGTTCCTTTGCTTGGTATGAATAATGGCAAATGTAATCCAAGTTATAGTTATGGGCCACCCAAGTCGTTTTTGTGGCATTTAACTCTACATTGATTTCTTGCTCTCATTAGTTGTCCAACTGCATTATTGATATAGTTGTGGTCCATTACTCCATTATTTAGATATTGTTCGTAACCATTTTTTTCTTCTTCTTTTTTTCTTATAGAAATGACATTCTGATTGTAGGCTTTTTGGGTTGATCATCGTGTTGATTTCTAAAATTGAAACGTTGACTATGCACATCCAACATGCTAAGCATTTTAGATTTTAATCCAATTTCTCTCACACGCAGAAGAAGAAGCCGTTTGTGCCAAAATACGCATTGCAATTTTCTACATGTTTGGTGCACAATACCCACATTGTGCCCACCAATCAGCTGTAAAGTTACTACAATGAGTTACTACTATAGTAGATCAACATTTTCTATTAAAGAAATTATATGTGTGTGTGTGTGTTTTAATGTATACATATACCACAAACCTGTTTTTTTTTTTTTTTTACCTCAAATTTTACAGATATTTCTTCACTTTATCGGGGTTATATCGCAAATATCTAATATATCGGGAATATTTGACTATGTCGGAGAAATTTCGCAGAAACGGTAAAAGATAAGATATTTACCCCCCTAGATATATCGGTCCGTCGAAAAAAATATATATCGGGAGAAATATCGAAAATATCACAGATATTTAAAACCTTGCCTATACTCGCCTTCCCGGTTCTCGGCAACTCCGGAGCCAAATACCCGAGCATACCCACGACCCGAGTCGTATTCAAGTTCGACCCGTGTTCATGCAGCCTCGCCAACCCAAAATCCCCAAGCCTCCCATTCATTTTACTATCCAGCAACACATTGCTGGCCTTGACATCTCTGTGAACCACAACCTGCTCAAACCCTTCATGTAGATAATGAAGCGCAGAAGCAATCCCCTTTATAATCCCAAACCTCTGTTCCAAAGTCAACACCTATTTCAGCTCATCAAACAAATAAGCATCCAAGTTTCCATTTTCCATGTAATCATAGAAAAGCATTAGGTCGCCTCATCGGCGACACCATCCCAGTAATTGGACTAGATTTCTATGGCGGAGCCTACCTATGCTTGCAATTTCCGCCACGAATTCCCTTAGACCCTGTTTCGAATCGTTCGAGATTCGCTTGACGGCTACTTGGGTTCCTTTGAATACCTGGCCGAACCCGCCTTCGCCGAGGAGCTCTTTTCCTCTGAACCCTTTTGTGGCCTTTTTCAGTTCTTGGTAGGAGTATCTGTGTGGGCCGAGCTCAAGCTCCCATGACTTCATTGGCTCGGTGTTCTTGAGCTTCTTGATGAATAAGTAGACGGATATGGAGATTACAGATGGAGTGAGAGCAATGGCTGCGACTGAGACTGTAATACCCCGAAAAATCCAAATTAAATTCCGTGGATTTTTAGAATTGATTTCGCGGTATTAGGAGCGAGTACGAAGCTTGGAGAAGTTGTGGAAGTAGTTCGAACGATTTTATTTTCGAAATCGAACGTTATTTAGGGGATCTCAAAAAGTGACTTTTTATACGTATGAAATTTAGGAAAATTTCCTTCATGAAAGTTATAGAGCTCGTCGATACTATCGCGTGCATATGTGGAACGCAATATTCGGAGTTCGTATGAATTTATTTCGAATATTTGAAAACTTGAGATTTTTCTATAAATAGAAAAATATTTCTGAAATTTCATAAAAACTCTTTTTTTTTTTTCCTATTTTCCTCCCCCGGTTTCTCTCTTCTCTCTCCTCGTCCCCGACACTTCCTTCTTTCTGGGTTTTCTTCCTCCGCCTGCAGCGCCGCCGTCCGTCGACGCCAAGCCGCCCCTGAGCCACCACAGCTTCGCCTCGACCTCTCCTAGCTGCTGGACGTGACCTTTTCCACCGGGACGGCCTCAATTCCGGCAGTTTTGAGCTGCAAGCTTTGAACCATAAAAGGGTCAACGCCGGTTTTCTCCTAGCTCCGGCCACCAAAACTTCCGATCCTTACCTCTATGAACTCGCCTCAACCTGCTGATCATCATACCAGAAGGATCGCACCTGGAGTGACCGGATTCAGGTTCGTCGGAGCTCGACCGGTTTTCGATCGAAAACCAAAACCTTCCGATCGTGATATCTCGAGCTGTAGTGCATCGTTTTGATTGATTCTTGAACCAGTGAGTTCGCCTTGATGTTCTTCACAACTCTCTAGAAGGAATCGAGGCCTGAAATTGAAGTTTTTACGTCGAAATCGTGGCTCGCCGGTTTCTGCAAATTTCGCCGGTTTCTGGAAATTTTCCGGCCATCACGACTGTTTTAGGTAATTCCTCCTACTTCCGTTCATTTTCAGACTTTGTGCTAGTTATGAAAGTTGATCACCCTTTTATTTTAAAGAAGTTTGTAGTTGACAACTTTTGCATCGGAGGTGGTTGACCTCCGTGTTGACCACCCACTGACCACCGCTTGTGGCGGCGCGTCGGACCATATTTTGAGTTTATATTATCTGGACGATGATCTACGCATCCATACGAGCGTTTTGATATATTATAAGGTTATTTTAGAAAAGGTTGATAAATAGTGGATTTACGTTTTTACGTTTATCTTCGGTTTTCGATCTGTGAAGATCAGACCATCAGTTTTACTTCAAATTTTAATATGTTGATCGTATGACTGTCCCGGTGACTTTGTGAGGTCACGGGCGAAGATCCGACAGTTGGATCTTCGTATAATTGTGAAATAGTGATTCGGAAGGCGATTCGTGAAAATCCGACCGTCGGATTTTCATGAAATTTTGTGGAGATGTTTGTAAGGACGATTCAGGAAGATCTGACCGTTGGATCTTCGTGATAATTTTGGAGGATGATCCTAAGGGCGATCCGTGAGGACCCGACCGTTGGATCGTCTTTGTTTTCAGATCCGACCGTTGGATCGTCTTTATTTTCGAATCCGACCGTTGGATCACCTTTATTTTAGAATCTGACCGTTGGATCGTCGTTTAAGTTTATTTCGTGTTTCGTTTACTAAGCAAAGACCATACTTGATTAGGTACTTGACGGTTTTAGTTGACGAGCGTTTGGAATATCGTTATAATTGACTTTTTAGAAGACGCAGCTGGATTAGAGGTGAGTAAACCTCACGTGGTTCATATTACGAACCGAATAAATTTAATTACTTTATTTTTGTCGTAATTGTGTGAAAATATTTGTGGAATAAATATTTGTTTTAAATCATATGGATTTGATCAACTACGGTCCATAGGTAAGTAAAACGATTTTATTATACAAATGAATTTCACGGTTTTTATGCTTGAACTATAGTTGGTATTAGTGGTTATTCCTGAGCGGATGATTACGTATATATATATTTACGTGAAATATATATATGTTAATTGGCGTGTGATTGGTATGATGAAATGATTGAGAATTGATTGAATATTATTCAAGCTATTAATCTCCCATTTAATTGTTGAATAATGAAATGTTGATCATGTGGTGCGAAAGCTATTTTATATGCCCAATTGTGAATATGTGGAAATTATTTTAAGAAGTAAAGATTTGTCTTGAAATAATATGTCTCTTTATGTGGGTGTACATATACATATATACGATCTATAATTTATAAAGATTGTATGTTGTGAAATTGATTATGTCCGAAAAGTACAATTATGAAGCCGAGTGATTTCAAGAACCCCGTGCTTAAGTGAATTACTGGTAAATGTGTTTTGATGTTATGATGACGATTAAGCTGTGGGCCCTAGTCCCTTCAGATAGTGCACTATTATACTCTTAGGAAGGGTGCTTACTTTGAGTATACATGCCTTAGTTGTGTCTTTGGTATGCTGCGGCTTACCCGTACTTTGGGAATAGTACGTCGGTCCCTAGTACGTGGATTTATGATTTGATACCAGTCAACCTGGTTGTCCCATGCTTTGAGAATAGTACGTCGGTCCCTAGCATGTGGATTTGTGATTTGTTACCAGTTAATCTGAAAATTCACTAAAAAGACTGAAATTGATCAAATATCTATCCATGATATATTTTGAATATGTGAAGGTGTTATGTGAAATTGATCAAATATCTATCCATGATATATTTTGAATATGTGATTGCATACTTTGAGTATACATACTTTGGTAGTGTCCTTGGTATGCTGCGGCTTACCCATGCTTTGGTATTATGGACCCTAGCATGTGGATTCCCGTGCTTTGGTATTATGGACCCTAGCACGCGGATTTATGATTTGATACCAGTCAACCTGGTTGTCCCATGCTTTGAGAATAGTACGTCGGTCCCTAGCATGTGGATTTGTGATTTGTTACCAGTTAATCTGAAAATTCACTAAAAAGACTGAAATTGATCAAATATCTATCCATGATATATTTTGAATATGTGAAGGTGTTATGTGAAATTGATCAAATATCTATCCATGATATATTTTGAATATGTGAAGGTGTTATGTGAAATTGATCAAATATCTATCCATGATATATTTTGAATATGTGAAGGTGTTGGTAAAAAGAAAATCAAGCATGCATTGCTTTAATGTTATTTCACATATTAATGATGCAATATTTGTTGGTTGAGTTTTAAAAGAGAGTATCGAAAAATACTTACTTTTATGTTTATGTGATTTTTGGATTACCTTGTGAATGTGTTGATTGTTTATTTGAATTATAAGATTTGTAATTAAATAAATCAACAGTTTTTTCTTGTTTACTCACGAGCTTTGCGAAAAGCTTACCGGGTTTGGTGTTGTTGCAATCCTGGTACACTATTCAAATTGTGTAGCGGGTAATCTCACAGGTCAGGAGAATCAGGGCAGTGATCGTGCGGTTTAGAGTATTAGTATTGGATTTACAGCATCTGTTTTGTGAGGAGAATTATACTCATTTGAGTTTTACCATTTGATTTGGTGAGAGTGTGCTGTAATAAGTAGCTTGAGGATTTGGTTTATGTAATATCAAGAGCTCCCATGACTCCATTGGCTCGGTGTTCTTGAGCTTCTTGATGAATAAGTAGACGGATATGGAGATTACAGATGGAGTGAGAGCAATGGCTGCGACTGAGACTCCGATTTTCAGAGCTGTGTGATTTTTTTTGGGTATTAGAATTTTAGGAAGAGAGGCCAGATGAAGGGGTTGGGGCTGTCCATCAATCTTGAAGCTCCAGCCAAGAATATAGTGGGACATAACAAGCAGACCTGTTGAAGCTGAGAACCCAACATACATAAACTCATACGGAAGCTTTCGTATTGGAAGCTGTACGTGTTGAGGCTCAGCTTACAGGGCCATATAGAGGACCAATTGTACATGCGAAAATGTGAGTCCAGTTCATATTGTGTATGTACTTGCAGTTCAAATTACAGAAGTGATATATAGTTTGATATCTACATTGTTAGTGATGCTAAATGAGCTGCATTTTATAATGTAGTTTTCTTTTCTCATTCTGCATTGTGGTTGTTGAACTTGAGTTTCATTGGTTTACAAGTTATAAAATTGCATTGAAGTCTCATGTGCACTAAGGATAGTGACTACATCTGATCTAACATGATTTCTTGTCAAGTAAATAGTTGTCCAAGTGGGAGAATGTGAGAAGTAATTTGGACAAACAAATTAACTACCCCAAGCATTGACAGTAATTGTGACTAAGCAGAATAAGTTACTAAGAGATCAATTTGTAATTTTGGACCTTGACTAATTAAGTTTTGTGTTATCTGGATATAATGCAGGATAAGGTAACTTGAAATGGCCTTAATATCAGGTCAATTATAGGTAAGGTGGTTATGGGATAGAGTTAGAGTAGGACTCAAACACTTTTGATGGGTTAGTGGATTGACATACTCTAAGCACTACATAAAAGGGGTCCCTACAGTAGCTTTAGAACTTGAGTTAAGCACTCTTCCCATTGAGAGTTCACATTAAGCATTCTGCAGAAGATCTTCTTTTTACTAGCTCCAGTTATATTTAGCTATAGAATCCTACATAGCTAAGGCAAAAGTTAAATTTATCTCTCCTCTTTTGTCCACATGTCAGTTTACGATTCGATGAAACATAATATATCACATACAAATAGCTATCATTGATGGAGCAACATTGTTATATCAATAGCAATATTTCACAAGTTTAGCTAAATTTAACTAAAAAATAAATTGTACTGTTGGAGATGCTCTAAGTCTCTAACCACTATATAAAGGAGGTCCCTGCAGTAGCTTTAGTACGTGAGTTAATCACTCTTCCCATTGAGAGTTCACATTAAGCATTCTGCAGAAGATCTTCTTTTTACTAGCTCCAGTCTTCATTCTAGCTGCCTCAGTTCATCAGAATGGATCCACAAGGTTTGCTTCTATTATCTTAGTGTTGAGCTTGAATACTTTGAGTTGCTTTTGTATTGGTTGTAATGCATGTTGTGTTTAAATGTTTTGTGGCTTAGCAGTACTACTTGATTGTAATGTAAGGTTTCAACAGTATAAGCAATTGTCAGTCCTGGAATGGTTTTCAAACAAGCTTAAAAATCAAAGTGAGTTTACCAGTAGAAGATGAAGCCTCCCTCCACACACAGATCTTTCCTTTATTAGGCACATTGTCTTTTCATAAAGCCTTCCATAATCTCTGAAATGGATTACCAGTAGAAGATGAAGCCAAGGTATTACTAAGTTTCATGTCTCTAACAATCCATTATGTAGTCTTGACTTAGAAGAAACCCTTTCTTTCCAATTTCCAAATGAGTTTATCTGCCAACTGATGTTTACTGATATGAATGCAGTCAATTTTTTCCACAGTCTGAAAATGGTGATGTAATACTGAAGTAAACCAAGTATTTATCTCACTACAAATTAGCTCATTTCCAGTTTGAACTCACAATTATCAGGCCGTGAAACCATGTACCTTAGTGTGTCAGAGATCCAATTATTTAATCCAAACTAGTGCCATTCCCAACTCTCCATTGTACGCTAGCCGTTAACACATGTTTTGCACTATGTATACTGCGCCAAGAAAAAGAAGGGGAGTCCCCAGTTTCAGCTTCTAAAAAAGAGCATTGACTTGAGCAACTAAAGAGTGAGATTGTGTAATTAATCTCCATCTTTTCTTTGCCAGCATTGCAAGGTTATAAGCATGCATATTCTGAAAAGCATTAGGTTGCCTCGTCGGCGACACCATCTCAGTAATTGGACAAGATTTCTATGTCGGAGCATACCTATGCTTGCGATTTCGGTCACGAATTCCCTTAGGCCCTGTTTCAAATCGTTCGAGATTCACTTGACGGCTACTAGTGTTTTGGAATTGGGGAGTGTTCCTTTGAACACTTGGCCGAACCCGCCTTCGCCCAGGAGCACTTTTCCTCTGAACCCTTTTGTGGCTTTTTTCAGTTCTCGGTAGGAGTATCTGTGTGGGCCAAGCTCGAGCTCCCCTGACTCCATTGGCTCGGCGTTCTTCAGCTTCCTGATGAATAAGTAGATGGATATGGAGATTACAGATAGAGTGAGAGCAATGGCAGCGACTAAGACTCCGATTTTCAGAGCTGTGTGATCTTTTCTGGGTATTGGAATTTAGGAAGAGAGGTCAGATGAAGGGGATGGGACTGTCCATCAATCTTGAAGCTCCAGCCCAGAATGTAGTGGGAGCTGGCAAGCAGATCTGTTGAACCTGTGAACCCAACATACGAGTTTTCGAAAATCGGGGAGAGATCTACATGGAAAGAAATAAGTAGGGCTTTGGGTTTGGAAGAGAGTGGTGAAATTGTGACATTGATTACATTTTGAGCTGAATCATAGTCTATCCAGGCTTGGATTGCTTTCCCACTCTTGAGGTTGAAGTTTTGCTTGGTTATGGCATCTGTGTGATATGCAGCTTCAGCTGAGGCGTTTGATTTCAAGCTGTTGAGGTCGATCCCTACATGATTGTCATTGATATCTCCAAATTCCAAGTCTTGAACTGTGTCGAATTCGATTGCAAAGATGTGTGTGGAGGAGTTGCCAATATCAGAGACGTCGATATTGACTAGGCATGCAGAGAATTGAGATCCTTCAATGGGGCGATTGTGAAAGCAACGCCATGGCCACCGAGCTTTGGATACTCAGGAACTATAGTGAAAGAAAATGAGGTGGAGAAAGAGAAGGCGTTGCCATTTGTGGAGTTTTTGAATCGAATTGGGAAAGTGTAAAAAGCATGACCCAATAATTTGGTGGTGTCATTGGTCAATTTAAGAATGCCAAGATTTTCAAACTCCGGAGAGGATTCCATGCACCGTCGGGTCACTTGCACCAGCAGTGTGCAAGTCACGTGTGCTAACAGACGTTGGTATACGTTAGATGGTCGTTGGTTAGTGAACAATAGTCAAACGCAGACCAAAAAAATCGTAGTACAGTAAAAGCCAAATTTCTCTCTGGGCGCTGGGCATCTCGACCGTCTTCCTCACTTCCTCTCAAAACCCAGAACGACTCTGCAGCGTTTCCATTTTTTGGCGGGTGCTCTTCACAAATCACAATTGGTTCCACTCAAATTGAATATGAGGGTTTCGGATTCAATACCGAATCCGGAGTTCTTCTTAGCATTCACCCCACGGAGCTCAAATCCCCTGTAAGTCGTTTGCTTTTGGGTTTATATTTGATTCTATCTAATTTTATCTAGGTGATCTATTGATAGGTGAATAAAATTTGACACACAACTTCCTTCTTTGAATGGGTCTGTTGTTTGGATTAACTGATTGGGTTTTCTGAAATTATTGTTTCTTATTGATTGGGTATATGAAATCCATGTTTGGGTTGCTTGTTTGGAAAAAATGCTAGGGAGGAAAAATGTTTCAGAGTTGACGAAGAGCTTGATGTTTAGTTGTTAATAGCTACTGCCGTAAGAATTTACAGGGCTTCCCCTATCTATGTACATAACTTTGATCTGATTTTTAAGTGCAGTTTTAGGATTTTCTATCGCCAATGCCTACAGAATCACTATACAGATGGATTCGTTCATGTTTCTGTAGAAGTTCGTATTTGGTTTGGGGCACAGTTTTGCTGCAATAGTGAAAAGCAACTTCCTTTTTTTTTTTTTCCTTAATCTGTGCAAGTTATATTATCAGAACTAGAGTTGGATTTGCTTTCATCAGGATGTTGGTTTTATTGAATGGGGAGTGCTCAACTTCATACTTCAATTTTATACTTTGTGCTTATCAAATTTATTGCCTGTGCAGTTGAACCTCCAAATCCAAAGGAAGCTATAAAGTGGTTTTATCTTGCTTCTTTTCAGGGCTATGTCCGAGCTCAATACCAACTTGCAATTTGTCTGTATCAGGGACGTGGGCAGATCGTAACATGAAAGAAGCGGTATGTTACTACATCATCCCAATTTTACTCTCGAGTTATCTATGAAATTTTATATTCTTATTTTCTATATTTCATTCAAAACTTTGGATTTTATAAAGTCACAAAATGAAGGTTTATAATTTGAAGTAACATAATTTAGGGGAATTTAGTCCAAATTACAGTATAGGGATGAGGGATGGCACTCCAGCTAACCCTAAAATTTCTGCTGAACATTATGTTTTGTGTTCTGTAGCTGGTTTTAACTTACAGTTTTGACAGAAAATATGACAGAAAATAGTAGGCACTCTCTGCTCCTCTACTAAAATTATTTGGAATTGAATCAATTGATGCTTCATTAATGCAATTGCTTGCTGTTAATGTTTATTAAAACAATTACTGATTCTCTGGAAAATCCAGTGGATGATCTTTTTCATGGGGGAGAAAATCTTGTAGAACATAGAAAAGGGTGGTGTTGAGTGCACTGTGTGCTTTGATCCAGTTTGAACTTAAAGTTGCAGACTTTGTTTCTGACTTTCTATATTTTCCGACTTTCTAAGTGAGCAAGTGTGCTACTTAGCAGTTTAGGTGATTTGCTATAGAATTTAGTGATGGTTTTGCACTCATCTCTGGAAAACAGACATGCAACCTCTGTTTGCAAAATGTTCAAGGCTTTAGGCATGCATTATGGTTGAAAATGTTTTAAAATCTGTGAAAAGATACATAATTTTTCAATTCCAAATACAATTTCGAGTTAAATTTTTCTGTGTTACCTCTAAACAGCATTCTTAAGGCATTGGGTATTTTACATGCTGAAAGGAAGGTTAAGTTGTCAAACATATTAAATCCCCATAGGTGCCTTTTGATCATTTAAATCCTCTTTAGGGAGAACTTATACCCTAAAAAATATGGTCTTTGACCCTTAGAGTAGTCTGCATATGCTGAGAGAACATGTGCAAAGAAAAGAGGTACTTGCCTGTTCTCTGAAACCCACATTCAATTTTGTGAGAATTTTGGCTATAACATGTTTGCATTTTGTTATGAGGTGTTTGGTTGCTGAGAAGGTTTACGAATTTGAAAAGGAATGGCCTTTCTCTGTAAATGGGTGTTTTGCTTTATTGATAATTTAAGGTGGAGAAAATGGAATGTGGGTTTGTTTGTGTTTTTGTTTTCACTCCTAGTATCCAAGAACTGTACATTTTCTTTTTCTTTTTGGGTTTTCCTTCTGCGTTTTGGTTTTTCTGGTTTCTAGTAGCTATTAGGGAGTTGTTCATTGCCCATAAATATAATGAGATAATATATATGCATGCAGGTGATGGCGTCAAATAAGGCCTCAAGTGACGACAATAGCGGAAGAATGAAGAGAAGAAAACTCAGAGAAATGTTTCCTGCCAACAAAGGCGAGACCAATGAATCAATTCTTGTTAGTACCGGATTTCACATTAGTGTGTTTGAAGGTATGTCTTTGTTGAAGTTTGAAGTAGCTGCGATAAAGTCTGATGTGGGGAGGCTTAGATCAACGCTGGGATGTTTGGAACCCAATATTGAGACATTGAGACAAAAATTAATTGAAGTACAAGACTTAGCCTGTGAACTGAAAGTTGGTGGGATTGAAGGTATTGTTGGTGAGGTAATACATATTGTGACAACAATGTGGCCAAACACCATTCATAAGGTTGCTGAAAATGTTATACAACCCATGGAGGAGAATGGTGAGCACAATTTGGTCGCTGACATTCGCAAGGAGTCACGAAAGAGGAAATTTTGGCTCAGCCATCCAATTTGGAATTTTAGTCTCAGCCCTCCATTATCATTGGACAGCCGTGCGAAGCACTGAATATGTGAGAAAATCCCTGCAAATGAGGTAACTTTGAAACATTGCTAGGGCATGGCAATATACTTTAGAAGCAGTTTTGTTTATCTACAAAATGACTGTACCAATATACGAGTTATTGACACTAAACCATTTAATAGGTTGACCGTATGGAAGATAAGAGGGGGACAGGAAAAGGAAAGGAAAAAAATGGCAAGGTGGAAGAGGCCAAACATAGAAAAAGAAACAAGAAATTTCCGTTGATGGGAAAGATATCACCAAAGGATTCTAAGGTCTTAAAGTTCTTGTTTAGGAAGCCAAGAAGAGAACATAAGTCCAGGTTAGTAAACACATTATAAGTTCAATAAAAAATGAATCATTATATGAAATATATGTTGGACGTGTATTTCTTTATGCTTTTGCCACATGTGGCTCTTTGCATTAGCCTCAATGCACCAGTGATCCATTTAGAGATAACAATTTACCATCGATGGGGAAAACTTTTGAAAGTTTTTTATTTGATTAACTGAATATCCTGATTAATGATCCGACAACAATGCAAATTTTGGTGAAATGTACCCACCCGAATAGGCAAAATAATTACTTTAAGCAAATTGGATTATTACAGGTGCTTTGATTTGTCCAATAATGAAGTACAATTTGTATGACTAGTTAATGATGTCTTGGATGATGAATAGCGAAAAATATGTTAGTGAGATATTGTTTTTAATATCAAATGCAGTATATGATATTTATGTAGCAGGGAGATGCATATGAAAATATGAAATGCAATATATGTTATCTATATATATATTGGTTTAGTCTTTTGGTAGTGAACTTGGCAATGATTCTTCTCAAAAAATGTCCTAGATGATGATTCGGAGGTAAGCTGAGTCAGCCAACATGAATGCTTCTAGTTTGTGAATGCTTCTAGTTCCCTTTATTTGTGATCTAATTCAGTAGTGGTTCGAGCATAACTATCAGAGTCCTTTTCTTTCAGAAAGAATTGTCGTTTTTGACCAATGCATTAAATGAATAATACAGGGATGAAGTTGCCCGCTGTGGAGAGTTTGGGGTTTCCCATGAGGATATCCAATGTCTTTGGCCAACAGTCCCAATTTCTTCCAAGGTATGTGACCGCACTACGCTTATTTACTATTGTGTCAAAATCTAGTGCAATCCACACATTGCACATACAGCTGTAATCTTAATATGTGAGATGACTAAAAATGATTCAGGTCATAAACATTTGGACTGCGTACATGTCTCAGACCAAGTCCAACTCATGGTTCTTACCTACTTTCTTTGTGGTACAAAGAAATTACCTTGGTGGCAATAACTCTGCTATTGTATCTATAAATAAACAATGTTGATAATGACTCCTAAGTTAATGTCTTCATGCATAGGAACAAGCCGGGTCAAATGAGGATCCATCCAATGTACCTGTTTCAATTGCATCAACAATAGTTGCTTGTGGGCTGCAGAGGTTCCATAGGCGGTTGAAGCATTGTGTTGAGGTAATAAAGGGTGATTTCGTTGTATGGATATTGTTTTGCTTGTCATGTGTATAATCCCCGGTGCTTTTGCAGATTTTCATCCCATTGTATGATGAAATCACCGACCATTGGTTTTTGTTGGTTATGAAACTAAAGGAGAAAATTGCTGAGTTGTGGGATAGTGTGCCAGAATTCACATCATTGAATAGACGACTTGAGATAGCAAGAGCCACCGTAAGGGTTATGTTAGTAATTGTCGGATTTCGATTACTTTTATCTGCTAATTTTATTTTATTATTGTTTTTTTTTTTTTGAATTTAGATGCTTCTACTGCAGACGGTGTTTGGAAGTGCAATGATGAAGTCCTCAGATGTTTATTACAATTTTCCCTCATTTCGCCTCTCATTTGCAGAGGGTAACCAAACCACAGACAACAAATACGACAGTGGGATCTACATCATGATGCAGATGAAGTGTTATTCGAATAAGTGGTTTGAAGGTGTACGTTTTCAAAAAAAAATTAGAATGACACCTAACCATGTGATGATCATTACCATTTCATAGTTATTTTTTTTTTTTTTTGCATTTATGAATAGTATAATTCGGAAGAGATGCGATCTGCACTTGCACTTGAAATAGTCAATAATTCGAGCAATGAACTATTGAAATCGGTGATGAGAGCTGCCATGAAAGGTGAAGGTTGCGGAGAAGGTATTTCTAATGCTGCGGAGGCCACAAAATCCAATGTCGAGGCCACACAGTCCAATGTTGTCGTTGCAACTGACTGTGACACAACAACGGACATTATTTAGACATCGTAGGAGAAAATCCCGAGTCTGATGATGATTTGGACAGTATTTAGTCATCCGAATTTGTAATGACTGACAAACTTGGTTTCACTTGTGTCACCCTTCTACTTGCCAATATCCAATAGTGTACCACTCTCCAAAAGGGTTGAAGAATTGGCCTATGCTATACAATGTTGTCGAGAGATCACAAAAGCAATGTCAAGGCAGATAAAACTAGATCATCTTGCACTTAGACTGGTTGTTTGAGTTCAGATATTTAAGATACAGCTCCATTATTTGTATTGGTTTTCTGTATATGTTCAAATGAAGCAAAGTTAACTTGAATGAGATTAGTTTTCCTATAACTGAAATCTGTTATATGTTTTGCAAGTTTTGAAGAAGAATATTTGATACAACTTATAAGATGCAGTGACCAGCAAAGAACTGCGTCATTGCAGTTTGCTGGTCACTGCAGTCCAGCAGTGGGCAAAAGTTTTAATACTGTATGCGGTTGATTTTTGGGTCCGAGGCCATGTATCAACTTTCGATATGAAATTAGGCCTGTTGGTAGCAGAAACAAATATGAAACCCCTGGCTTCACTTGTACTGTCAATCAAGAAGCCCTTTTCATCTTTTAGTTTTTCTTGGAATGAAATTTAAGGTTACTTCTCTGAATGTTATAACGCATGTCGTACTTGCCTGCTCGGCCTATCAAAAATCCGAAATGATTGTTGTACATGTAAGGAAATGAGGAACTGACAAGAATTCCCTGCTTAATTTGATAATGGACAACACCTTCTGAACACTACTCTATATAGATAATGCACACCGGTATCATTATCTGTTACCTATAGTACTATCTTTTATCTCTTGGAGTTCTATAGCAAGTATAATTGATAATTTACCAACAGGCTGTATCCACAATCACTAAAACGTTAATTGAATACATAAGAAAAACTCCAAGCCATTCACAAATATCAGTTTACAAAATTTACCAACTCCCCTTTCACAAAAGACGACATCACCATGTTCGACAATTAACTTGGCAACATAGAGTCCACTACAAAATATACCATTCTATGGTATTTTTTGAAAATTTTAAGGGGTCCGCAACACTGCAGTTTCTCTTACTTCTCTACTTCCTAGAGATGCGAGTTAAGCATCTGTCCACTGTCACATGCAAGTCTCCCACCTCGTTCTTCGGTTGCCTTAGACACTCGACCACCAAACTTGCACGTTCAATATCCAAATTGTACTGCACATTTGAAAATTTGGTCTTCATCAGTATTATTAGTTTAAATTATTGAATTCATTTGCTCCACCCATTAAACATATCAATAAATTGATGCAATGTAATTGATTTACCGTAGCAGCCCAATCGGTACCTTATCGCTGCATATTCCTAATGACAAAAACACCGCAGTCTGTATCATTCTTCTGTCGAGGTCTAGCTCCATCAGCCTTGAAGGGAAGGGTTCCGAAGGCAAACAACCGATTTGCATGTCTCGACATAGCGTCGCCATAAATGCGATCCAGCATGTCCAACTAATGCAACATATAACAACTGTGCTTAATATGTCTTCAATCAAGTAAAACATATAAACTTATGTTTGAGGAAATTAATATCAAACTACACCTATAGTATGTGGATTTTTTGTAGCTTATTTATGTTACTTGAAGAACCATACCGCTGCTTGTGCATCTCTTTGCCGGGATATTGTTTTGGAAGGATTTGGAGCACTATCAAGGATCTCTGCAGACCTATCTCTGACATGCTCCACCAACAAATACCAATGTGCATCCTTCTCTTGTATTCCTGGCTAGTGCATTGGGATAAAAATCTGGTCAATACAAGCCTAGTTAGTCCTATTGAAAGCACCCACATTACTTTGAAGATGGCAGTATAAGTATATGAATCTTAAACTCAACAACACAAAACATGGACATACCCTCTTTTCAGAAGAAGAAGAAGAATAAGAAGAAAAAAAAACATGGACATACCCTTCTGCATTTGGCAAAATGGCCAATGAATCTGTCAAGCCTACTTAGTCTTCTAGTCTGTTGAATCCATTCTTGAGTTGACATGACATTGAGATATCACCCAATTCAGTTGGTACGAACAAATTATGAAGATAATGAACCTCGCTTGTGATGTTGATCAAATTATGGAATACTTACCCCAAAGTATTTTGGGACATACCAATCCTCCTTTCCTATTTCGTTAAGGTACTCCACAAATATATTTATAACCTACAATGAGTGTGTAGAGGTTATTAGACTGTGTATAACTTTCTTTTTTTTTGGTTAATTACAAAAATACATTGTAACCACTCACAAGGCTGCAGACAAGCTCCCTTGGCCAAGGCATTGAAGATCAGTCCTTGTAACGTGCATTCTTTCGACACTCGCAACTACGGCACTGTCAAGATGTGTTACTAACCGATATGCATATAGATAGACTTAGAGCCAACAAATAAAAAAGAGGCGCAGACCTTAGAGCCAAAACTTAAACAGAATCACAGACCTTATAGCCAATAACTAAACTTAAACAGATACTAATCTGGAACTCAAAGCCCTTGAGCAAATTGAAAGATTACAACTGACTCAACTTACACAGAAGCACAGATTTTCAGAGACAATTTACATCTTTGGATATGGATAGATAACTTTGTGCAGTACTTGATCAATAAATGCCATCAAAAGGGATAGGTGATAAATATCCATATCATTTGTTCCAGTGAAACTATTCTGGAACTTAAAGACCTTGTGCAATTTCCCAACCCCATACGGTAGACCAAGACAATCAATGACAATTGCTCACTTTTTGAAAATTGTCATAAAATCATAGCAATCCCTCCCAGACTCTTTTCTCTTACCTTGTTTTGAGCAAACTAGCACTCTTCTGTTGAATTGTGTTCCAGAACGGTTCTTGTCAAGTTTAAACTTCCTCATGCTGAAACCCATTGCCAATGAATAATAGGAGTAGAATCTGTCCACGTCTTCCACACTCTTGAACTCAACACCACGGAGATCCTCTAATGTCAAGTCCTTATACGGCTTGCCTTCGAAGAGTGTACGATCATCAAATTCTTCGTCTCGTGTACCGTTTGTGTCTTCCATATGGTCATTCAAATCTTCACTAACGGAGTTTTTGCAATGATCTTGTAAACCACTGTCTTCCATATCAAACCTAGGAAAGAAAATAATTTGTTATCGCCTAAACGCATAATAAAGCTTAATAAGGAAGATTCAAAGACAAACATACATGTCTCCAATACTCTCAGTCAATTCATCTTCCATATGCTCATCCAAATCTTCACTTAGGTTTGTGTCAACCTCGTTACTTTCGAATAATTGGAAGCCACTGTCTTCCATATCAAACCTAGGAAAGCAATATCCGTTATCGTCTAAATGCATAATAATTTAAGCATAATAAGGAAGACTCGGTGCATCTACATTTAAAACAGACGAAAGTTGAAGATTTATTTACCTGTGCCTAACCAATCGGGGTGGATTGCAATCTTATCTGTGGTGATGGAATTGAAACATGTGCGAGACAATGGGTGCAGATAACAGCCTAGTTTCGTGTTTGAGAGAGAACTCGGTGTTGCAACACCCCAACCGAGTTTGAGAGAAAATCGGAGCTATGAGACCTTTCGTGTCTTATCAGTGAGAATGGAATCGAAACAATAGGGTGCAGATAACAACCTAGTTTCTTGTTTGAGAGAGAACTCGGTGCTGCAACATCCCAACCGAGTTTGAGAGAGAATCAGTGCTATGAGACCTTTCGTGTTTCCTTCTAAGAAAAAATAGACCTTTCGTGTTTCTTCTCTGTGTTCCACGACAACCCAGAAAAAAATTTATGCAAGACCTTTCGTGTTTCCTTCTAAGAAAAATTAATTCAAATTTAGGGAGGGGGAGAAAAAAATTCGTGGCGGGAGTTTTAGAGTTTAAATTCAATTTTTCGCGGCCTCACAACGAATAAGAGGATGAGAGGCTGAGAGCAAGCGGTGATGGAATGAAATATTTACAACCGCTAAAATTCGCCCTAAAATAAGAAAAATATATTATACTTTTTTTTTCTCAAAACAATATTTTCATTTACACTATAAAAATACTGTCAAATTTCTCGTAGTGCATGTGATAAATATACATACAATGAAAAATTTCAAAAGAACGACTAGATTTCTGCAATACTCATAAAATTGTACGGTCACGACAGCTCAAATATTGAATTTTGTAAAGTTGTTTCAGTGACAGTATTTTGGTAAAAGATAAAATTAAGAACTAACCGCCTTGATTAGGGCCGGAATGAAGACGTACAAGGCCAATTTTTTTCACGTTGTGCATATTGCTATGAGAGATATATTTGGATGAGATTGAATCGATCATTTTTCATTAATTGATTTCTTAAATTTTACGAAATTCTTAATGTAACTGCTAAAATTCTCTAACTTGTTTATTAGTTATATAGAAATGTATACATGTCAAAATCAATTGATCAAGAAAAAGGAAAATGGTCAAATCAACCGTTAGATGTGATGATCAGGATGTTACAAGCACATGGTAAAATTCTTAGCCATTGTCGTCATCTTTTTTATCTTGATCTACGTGGTCAACCGAATATATATATACCTCAAAGGTCAACACCATCAACACATATGAAATTTGGAAAGTCGACCGTTGGATATGACCATTAGAATATTTTATAGTTATTGTAAAATTTTTAGCAAGATTCATTTACGTGTCAACGTCGATCCATTTGGCCAGCCTATGTTTTCTTTATAATTCTATATTTATTTATTAGATTCTTCAAAAGACAACACCTTCACAGGATATCAAACTTGGAAAATCAACCATTTGATGAGTTGATTGGAATATTTTATGCTTCCTATAAAACATTTAGCCAATTTTGTCATAGTTTCAACTTCGATCCACTTGATCAACCAACATAACATTTATAACCATTTGATAAACCGATGTCATATCGACCACGAACCATGCCAGTTTTTTTCATATGGCGTATATTACTGCATGGTGGATATCTGTTAAGGGTGATGTCGCTTTTGCAAGCGCATAATTTAACCCTGAAAATATCGTTAGTAGTATAAGCAAATAGGGATCGTTCTATCCGGGGATTGAGGGTACACTTGTAATTGTGAAACAAATAAATAAAAGTATTATTTAAAAAAATAAAATAAAGAATATAAATATATACAATTGTATAAACAAATAAAGAATTAAAATAATAAAGTATTATTTACAAAAATAAAATAAAGAATAAATATATACAAGTAAACACAAATAAGGGGGGGATTAGGATTCTTAAAATTAAAATTAAAATAAATAAAATAAAGAAAACGTAAAAACATATATACAAGGGTGGAACGCAAGGAACAAAGATCAAAATCAATTCCATGTAATCAAATTCGATTCAAACCCTATAATTGTTCTTCCAAGTCATGAGAGAGGAGTTGATCATGTGAAACATTCGAAAGCAAATGATTTCCCATATTTTACTTTTCAATGCTAATTAACCTAAGCGAAAGCACCTAGATTAATCCTATCAAACATGCAATCAAGCCCTAGAAAGCTAGTCAATCATGACATGTTCAACGCATTAGACATAGAGAAAGGCTATCAACTCAAGTGTACAACTTAGTATG